>CAJNDV010036839.1:6139-17446 GCA_905221635.1 Symbiodinium sp. CCMP2456 | reverse complement strand
AGTAGTAGCAGTAGTAAGAGTAGTAGGAGTAGTAGCAGTAGTAGTAGTAGTAGTAGTAGTAGTAGTAGCAGTAGTAGGAGTAGTAGGAGGAGCAGTAGTAGTAGTAGTAGTAGTAGTAGTAGTAGTAGTTGCAGTAGTAGGAGTAGTAGGAGTAGTAGTAGTAGTAGTAGTAGTAGCTACTACTACTACTACTACTACTACTACTACTTCAACTACTAATTACTGCTACTACTCCGACAACTACATCTACTCCCAGACCTAATAGTAGTACCAGTACTCGTACTAGACTAGTACTAGTACAGGTACTGCCAACTCGCTCTTCAGCCTGGCGTGCTGCTGCCGCGCGCGTCTCTTCTGTCGTGTCCTTCAGAGCAGGTTATTGCTATCAGGGCCTGGAGGAATTTTGACTTTCTCAGCTGTTTGGGGCTTGATGCCTGAGCTTGGGGCCTCGGATTAAGAGCTTGAGACTTCGCTCTGCCGAAGGTGGCAGCTTGCAACCAATGCCGCTCCCAAGGGCGGAGAAAACCATGATGTCATGTCGATACATATATATGTATATATATATATGTATACACATACATTTATGTATATATGTGTGTGTATGTACATATACAAAAATATGGACCATGCTTCATGACATGTGTTGGTATGTATATGTACATGTCAAGGTGTAAATACAATAATTAGGAGGCAGTAAGATGACATGCACCTGATGCTGCACGTGCATGTTGAAAAGTATGTACATACATTGCATGTACATATACAACCTCGAGGGGGGACAAGTGGGCTTTGTAATACATATGTTCATGTCCAATCTACTGCGCCTGCCACACGAAACAGGCTTCTTCTTGCAAAAGTTGACAGCATGCTTTTTTTTGCGTGTGCAATTTGGAATTGCTTCAAACTGGCGCCCCCCCAGAACAAGCCAGAACTGCGCAGACATGCCGACTCCTGCATATACATATACATACACACGTACATATACGTATACATATACATAATATAGCATATGCAAATGCAAATGCTATACAATACATAACACACACGTTTATACATGTATATCTATATATACACACATACCTACACACATACATACATGCATGCATACGCACGTATGTACATACATATATACGTACATACATGCATAAATACTTACTTACATACCTACTTACTTACTTGCTTACTTACTTACTTACTTACATACATATATATATATACACATATATATATACACATCGTTATGGAGTTTTGGATTCATGCGTCCATTTATCTCATTGGATTGTCTAATTAGCTACCCAAGTGATTGTTGATTTAGTCTGTTTTATGTGTGATGCCCAATAGGTTGAATGGATCGGGTATGCACAAGAATATTTATATATATATATATATAGTTATATATGCATATATGTGCCTATCGTATCCAAGGCACAGCTCGGTCCGCTACAAGTAGGTGCCAATCTCCGACCGTCCGGAAACGTTTAAGTTGAAACATACCAGGGAACGACCAAGACCTTCAAGCTTCTCGTAATGCCTGTCGAAATCGAAACATGCAAACGCTCACGGAACTTCAGCACAGCAGTAGTGAAGCTTCCTCTTAACGCTAGCATCTTGTATCGGATTCCTGGATAAACATACCGCACTTCATTTCGACACCTCTCTCTCCCTCCCTCTGGCCTCTGAGGGATGTACAGTACCGTGATGGGCTTCTAGGGGGCTCAAGAATACATGTCAACACGTCGGGTTTAGGCTGGCAAGTGCAAAGTATGGTTCGAGATAATACGCAACATAAATCATAAATACAGAATGTTATCTAACATGTGGTATACCCGCTCCTAACATGATGCCAAGGAGCTGGGACACTCCTCCGGAGGCGGGCATAGAGTTGGACCATCCGGTTCCGCCAATGTGACGGGTAAACTGTTCTTTGCCCAGGGTTGCAGTGGACCTGGAGCAAAGCATGAGCAGGGTATAGGGATGGAGAGGTTGAGGGGTTAGGGTTTAGGATTGGGCTCCGGGCTTACGGTTCAGGGCAGAGTCTTGAGGATAAAAGCTTGTAGCTTCTGGAAGATTTCATATGAAGCTGTAGAACTGCAGTTCTTATGAAGCTCGGGAGGCTTCCATTGTACTCGACTTGGACTCAGAGAACACTGCAACCTTTTGGCAACAGGTCCTGCTTGTTCACAGATTGGCCGTGCTTAGTGGCTTGGTGTGTGCTTCTCGGTCGTGCCGAACAGATTCTTGGTTCCAGTTCTTTACGCCCTACTGCGGGCAACAAAAGCCCGTTGTCGTCCATGCGAGAAGCTGTGAATCAGTGAGGGAGGTGGGGTGACCTGGAAACGGCGTTGGGTCAAGGACCTCCGCTCCAAGGAGCAAAGGCTTTACCCTAAACCCTAATGTAGGGGCCTTAAAAACCAGAAAGGGTTTTGGGGTATGTTATACCATAATTAAAACAAGGAACACCCACAATAGTATAGGAAATCATTTCGGCCTCGATAGATTAATCCCCCTACCGTTTAGATTCAACTTTCAAGCCCTACAGCATCAGTCCTACAACGATCTAGGCAGGATTTCTTCTGCAGTCTCAACCCTAAACCCCTAAACCCTAAACTCTAAATCCCTAAACCCCCAAACACCCAAGCCCCTAAACCCTAAACCCTAACCTCTCAACCCTAAACCCCTAAAGCCCCAAACCCCTGAACCCCTAAACGGTTCTGCCCTTGAAAACGGGAGCGACAAGCCGGTACTGTAGCTGGCTCTCTGGGGTTTTTCCAATACTACAAAAGGCACGGTTTAAAGTTTGGGGTTTATAGGGTATAGGGATTAGGGAATAGGGTTTAGGGTTTAGGGGTTTAGGGGTTTAGAGGTTTAGGGGTTTAGGGTTTAGGGGTTTAGGGTTTAGGGTTTAGGGTTTACTGTAGTATGATATAGCAGACTATAGTACCCATGCACATGGTACACTCAGAACGATTATGGCAAGTAGCGTGAAATGTGGCGCAGGTTTCACTGGCGAACGGCATAGTGTCGGCTCTGCAAAGCGTTCGAACGCGGCACATCCATCTCAACAACTAGCCTTTTATCACTTCAGCCGTAACCTCCAACCCTAGTCTCAGGAAATTCAACGCTCAAAGCAGAGTAGCTGTAGGGGTTCCTCCAAGTCCTCCTCGCACCTCTTCTACGATTCGTGCGTCCGCGACATCGCTGTTCGGTAAACTGTGTCTGAACCATTGACAGCACGACTGAGGCGCAAACCCAGTGGTTGTCGGAGAACCTTCCGACCGGCTTCAGTCTTTGTGACTCTTTGTGCTATACTGCACTACTATACTCTACTATACCATGCTATAATCTACAATACTATGCTACATTACACTCGTTTTTGACTTGGGTAAGTGGGGAGTCGGGGTTAATTCGGTTCAGCTGAAGGGTTTGTAAAGCACGGCTGCACCCGCTTTCGGCATCATCAGAATTTTGCTGTCTACGGTTCCATGCCGCTCACGTAGAACGAGTTAGCACCCTCTTGCTACATGCCTCCCACAATATGATGGTAAATTATAGCATATTACAGAATATTATGATATTTCATGAAATACTAAATAGTAGATGTGCAAGTAAGAAGTTTGTCAAACCCAGGACAACCCCTGCCCCAGCGAATTGGAACCCCATCGATGCAAGCCCCGACGCCGAATATGAGTTCTTTACAGTATAGTATGGTGTAGTTTAGTATAGTATGGCATGGTATGAGTCCTTATAGTATATTGCAGTATCTTATAGTATAGTCCTTATAGTATATTGCAGTATCTTATCGATCACTCCCCCAAACCCTAAACCCTAAACCCTAAACCCTAAAACCTAAACCCTGTCTGAGCCTGGAGGACCGAACATGCTCTCTGACGGGGTGTTCGGCCCCGCGATGCTCAACGAGGCAGCTGGCGTTTTCATATTCCTCAGGTCTTCCGCTTGATTCCTAAACCCTACTTGGAGGTTAATGGGTGGTTATAAGTCGGGTTATAAGTAGTGTAACTATACTTATAACCTATTAAGGGACTTATATCCCCACTTATAACTACCCATGAACCTCCAAGTAAACACCATAACCCTGGGATTTGGTGTTGACCGGCACCGGCAAGGAGTCTGCAATAAAACGAGACACAGTCTAGTAATTTCAGAACCTTTCAGAGTGAGATTTGTTTTGGGAGGCGTGGGTTTATTGACATGCCATAATTAGACTGGGAACTAGAAGGAAACATTCCTCAAGGCGCCTTTGTAGACACAGTTCAGTATGTCTTGTCTCTTTGCAAGAGTGGAAAAAGTGATGTCGAAAATTGCCTTTAGCGCATGTATTTACGGCGTTGTGTCGATGGGTGCCCTCTGCGAGCATGTGGCTGAGGGAAGGGAAGCCATGAGAATCTGACATGTCTTCGAGGACAAAAAAGTGCGGTCATTACGAACACCTGGTGGGCGAGTTCTGGCAATGGTATAAAGCTGCCTTCTCGAAAAGCCACAGAAGCCGTAAGATTGGAATCGTGGGCAATTTGCCCGCAGTGCAAGACCATCTACGTTTCCCAACACTAGCGAGTTCAGGTAGAGGGAGATGTGTGTTCGTCTCTGATACCGAATGCTGTTAGATTTACAGGCTTGACGAGATGCCTCAATATACTACCATGTGATACAATGCAGTTTAGTATGCTATGATATACCATATGACAATTTCCCACGAAACACTCTAGCATATCACAACATGGTACAAGACGTGTACATTATGGCGGAAGAGCAAAATCACAAGATGATGTAGTAAACTTTGACAATGCATAGTTAGTATAGCACAATACAGTTTTAAGCCCTATTTCATAAAGCCAATGGTATATTAAACCACTATTTTGTCAAATGTAATATCACATGATCGAAGATATCTTGAAACAGTGCAATATAACATAACATAATATAGGTATACTATACAATCTTGTAATAAAATGGAATATGATATGCTATAGTACAGCAACGTATAGTGTAGCGTATTAGAAAACAAGACAATTTAAATCATGATGTACAATGAAAGTTGATCTGATATATCAGCATGGCAAAGTCTGGTATAGCACTAGATTACACTATACTTGTTTTACCCCTCCCCCCTCCCAAGCGTTTCTTCGCTCTCCGAAAACCCTGACGGACAAGGAATTGAAGTCGAAATGCGCCGCAACCACAATAACAAGGGAGCATCAACAACAGCGCCAAGACACCAGTACAGGCAAGACCGAGGGTTCAAGTACCAATACCGTAGGGTCTTTGTAAGTGTTTGGGCCCCGACGGCCTAGACTACCCTGTTACTTGGACACTTTGGGATACAAGCGGCAGGAGCACTCTAGTCCAGGACCTCTGTGCACGAAACGTTCAGACGTAATCGCTGCTGGTCGGGATGAGGACTCCGGATCTCTTGTTGGTTTGTGGCTTACTTGGAGGTTCATGGGTAGTTATAAGTGGGGTCATAAGTCGCCTAATATGGGTTATAAATATAGTTACCCTACTTATAACCCTACTTATAACTACCCATGAACCTCCAAGTAATGGGTACTGACTTTAGAACAAACCGCAATAATTAAAGCCTGGCTCCTGGAGAACATCGGCAGCCCCATGTCTCTATGAGATCATTCCCCAATGCTCGAACTCCGGGTACGTGATGTTCTGGCTGCGTAAGGCTATAGCTGTAAGCCCGGTGCAATCCCTTCAAATTCACCCTCGTTTGCCAACTACAGATCTCCCAAACTGCAGCATCGCATAGTATCGTACAGTACACTATAGTTTTGGCCCAGCCTGACCTAGCTCGAGCTACAATGATCCTCTATATCCACAGTCCACTTCCTCGGCTCTATGCCGATGCCGCAAATCCTATCTTGAGGCAAAGCGCTTTGGACACAGCGCAAGAAGGCGCAGAAATCGACCATTTGGCGCAGACGGAAGTTTGATTGCCTCAGGATCCATTCTGCAAAGCTGCCATGGGTTTAGGGTTTTTCGGAACGTGGGCTTCGGTCGAACTCGAAGCCGCTCGCATCCGGTTTGTAGAGACATTGCTCTTTGTGATGCACAGCAAATCTTGGCGAACATTCCGAGGTGTAGGCTCTCTTAGGAACCCAAGGTAACAAGATCAGACTGTGGTGCGGAGACCTCTGGACTAGCAGACTAGCAGAGCGAACGCCCGAAAACTGAGACTTGCAGTAACGCCAACCCACAGGAATTTGCATGAACGTAGAGCAAGCCAATTGATCACTATGCCTAGTCTGCTTCAGCATGACCGGTGTTGTAAGTGACATCGACAAGATTTCGCTCATCCGGTCATTGCAAACTTCGTACATGTACCTACATGTAACACACCAGTCTTTTGAAGTACAAGTTGTGTAGGTGGCTGGGGCTTCGTAATTTTGCCATGTGTCATACTAGAACGTTGTCGGGATTGACGGGGTGCCATGGAATGGTGTCTCCTAGGGTCGGCACGAGTGTCACAATATCAAATAATTGAGAGCTAACATCTTAAGGCAAACTAATATAGGGACCTCAATAATTAGAACAGGGTTGTGGGGCCCCTTATACTATAACTACAATAAGGACCCCCAAAATAATATTGGTAATTATTTAGGTCCCTGTATTACGGCTCCGCTCGTGTTCTTGGATATCTCAGGTGTACAAATGCTCTTGATCCGGAAACCCCCCCTTCTGCTTCGCACAGATGTCTTTCGCCAAGAAGCAAAGCCACCAGCAGAATGGTTTCCTCTCTGAAACGTGCACCACGCTGACCTTGAATGGCGGGCTTGGGGAGCTGCTTCCCCCTCCTGCCGTTGCCTGCCTGCCTCGCCCTCCGACCCTGTCCCAATTCGGCGGAGAATGTCTTTCTGCACGCAGACGGGTTGCAAATGTGGTAAGTGCCCAAGAAATCTGGACGAATACAAAGGTGTTCGCCCAAAACACAACAGGCAGCCAGTATGGCGTTGGAAGGTTGGTTAAACTTGCACTACATCCAACCACCGTCAGGAAGTCAACAATAAAACGGGAAGCCTACACCCTAGATGCACAAGTATGCTTTCAGTATGCTTTTTGTCATACTCGGAGCTCAGTCTCGACTTTTCGATAAGGTCGGAGTTTGCCGCGCCAGGATTGGCCCAGCAACAGAACTGCAAAACTACGGGTATCCTCAAACGAAACCATACCATCGCTTTGCAACGGCCCCGCCCAAAGACCTCCATAGCGAAAATGCTATGACACTAGCGTGAAATATAGAACATGAAGAATGTACTTGACTAGCGTGAAATATAGAACATGAAGAATGTACTTGACTAGCGTGAAATATAGAACATGAAGAATGTACTTGAATATAGTATAAGAAGTATAGAAGAGTATCCAACGAAAGCCGAGGAGCTTCACATTCCTCAGCATCCTCGAAGCCTGTCGGGACCCCACGACTGGCAGTTCCAGTGCAATGTAAGGGTTCAAGATACTTTCTACCATTCCACTACAATTAGAGTAGGGAACCCTGAGGACTAGCCGGAGTAAGTCTTCAGGCTTCTAGATTGTTTCCTCTGCTTCTCTCAGGGACTTTCTTGGCGGACAAGTCCTAGGTCCTAGGTCCGAAGAGTGACTCGCACGGATGCCTTTGCACTGGGCTCGCTTGCTGTCGCTGTTCTGTTGCTGCTGCTGTTGCTGTTTGTGTTGCTGTTGTTGTTGTTGTTGCTGCTGTTGTTGCTGTTTGTGTTGCTGTTGTTGTTGTTGTTGTTGTTGGTGGTGGTGGTGGTGGTGGTGACCCTGCGAGTAGTACGAGCAGGTTCGGCAGAAATTAAGTCAACAACAAGCCCCATGCCGACACAGCGCTTGTATCAACAGACGCTCGAGCTAGGTACAGGCAATCAGCCTCGGCCAACGTGCACGCCTAGAAGCAACAAAACAGCCAGACACAGACAAAGGAACGGAGTCAACAAGATGTGCGAAAATAAAACTATGTTGTTACAGGCTGGCAACACACGCAAAGCAACAAACCTATCAACAGAACTCAAAGATGGACATATCGGCTGTGCCCGATGCAGCCCCAGTAGCGACTGTCATCAGAATCATAGTGTCAAAGACGAGGCTGAACAACCCAAAACCAAAGCCAAAGTATGCTTCGTCGCCCGGCCTGTTTTCAAGAGGCAAAGCGAGTAGTCGTTGAGGCAGCCCGATTGATCATGATCCAGTTCGCACTGTCTCTGCGTGTTTGCATGAATGAGCATCTTGCTCTCCACCTCGTCTGTGACGGACCGAGCAACCAAAGAAGTTTGCAAACCCAAACCCGCACATGGATGTTAAGAAAGCCTGCAGAATACAACTTCCTTCAACATCTGTGCATTGTATCCCTGTGCGGAGACACACAGATTGTCTTAGCATGAAGCGGAGACTCATTGAGAACTGACGCCAAACATCAGGGGGTCCCTCTCAGCCCCAAGCTTCCGAAAGGAGGACAGGAACATGGCTCGGCCTGAACTACTTGGAGGTTCATGGGTAGTTATAAGTAGGATTGTAAGTAGGGTAACTATAACCCACATTAGGGGACTTATAACCCCACTTAAAACTATCCATGAACCTCCAAGTAGGTTAAAATGAAGCGCATTCGCAAACTTATTGGCGGACACAGCTCGTGCTTGCAGTTTGCCAGGAAGTGTTCATCGTCAAGTTCGTGGTTGTTCGGCAGCGGCCACAGCAAACTTGCCGGAAAATATGACGACCAAGGATACACACGATTCCTATGAAGCTATGGGCCTTCTTCGCTGCTCAGGTATCGTATACAAGACTTGTGGTTGAGGGTTCTGTAGTTTCACCGCTCCTTCATCTGCTTGCACGAATCCACATGCTAGCTGTTCTGACCAAAAGTCCACACGATTCAAGGGGTGGCCCGAACAGAAGCAACAGCACCGGAGAAGGAACCCACGGCGGATTCCCATGTAAAGCCCAAAACCCTGAATGAAAAACCCTCACAGCATTCTACATATGGGTAGTTCTCTATTAGGGTCCCATTTAGGGTCCTGCTTATAAGGGTGCAGTATTGCTTTGGGGAGCTTAAGGGGGAGCCTAGCTTAGAGCACCACCCTTATAGTACCTGTATGGACACCCTATATGGGTGGTTGTCAAAATTATGGTCCCTTTTGGGGTCCTTCTTATAATACGGCACCTATTATTTAGGGTACCCCCAACGGGACCATAATTTTGACAACTACCCATATAAACCCTTGTAGATCCCCTTTAAGGAGCCCTAAGAAGGGACCCTAGTTTAGAGACTACCCACATGCTGCCGCGTTGCGAGCTCTAGACCTGAATCATCCTGCAGGGAGTTGGATGAGTTTCGGGTTTAGGATTTCAGGTTTAGGGTTTAGGGGTTAATGGATTAGGGTTTAGGGTTAAGGGTCCAGGGGTTAATGGATTAGGGTTTAGGGTCTAGGGGTTAGTGGATCAGGGTTTAGCGGTGAAGGGTTTTGGGACATGGTAGGGCCGCAAGGTCCTGTGCCTGCGGTCCCCCGAATAGGGCTCGGAGAACTCAGACTGTCAGGTATATACTGTTCGGTTTAGGGTTTAGGGCGATACCAAGGGTACTAACTTGAAG
The DNA here is from genome assembly GCA_905221635.1 of Symbiodinium sp. CCMP2456. Classification (NCBI taxonomy): domain Eukaryota; class Dinophyceae; order Suessiales; family Symbiodiniaceae; genus Symbiodinium; species Symbiodinium sp. CCMP2456. The sequence continues at coordinate 7,836 of CAJNDV010036839.1, read as the reverse complement.
TCCTGTAACAGCCTGATCGATGCTCGTGCTGCTGCTACTGCTGCATTCTCTTCTTGTAGTTGGCTAGCCTACCTGGAAGTTCATGGGTAGTTATAAGTAGGGTTATAAGTAGGGTAACTATATTTATAACCCATATTAGGGGACTTATAACCCCACTTATAACTACCCATGAACCTCCAAGTAGCAGCTAAATGCCCAGGCTAAAGCTCTCGAAGCACAAGCCAACAAGAAGATTCAATCTCGCGGGTTTCATGCTCAAGGCAAACCATCGCCACAAAGATCAGTGCAAAGACCAAATAACATTCAAGCATAGCCAGGCAGCCCCGAACCCTAAACCCATGAAAGCCTGTAAAAGAACCCTAAGGGTCCCTTTAAAGGGACCCTCAGGATCATTTAAAGGAAGCGCTAGAGGCGTGCCATCCTGAAACCCCTGAACCCCCCGAGCCAAACACCTTAGACCTTATGAACCCTGAACCCTAAACCGTATGAACCCTCAACCCTCAACCTTATAGACCCTAAATCCTAACCCTTCTGAACCCTAAACCTTATAAACCCGAAACCATAAACCTTATGAGCCCGAAACCCTAAACCCTGAAAACCTTTGGAGAGACGCCGTTTTCCGGAAATGATGATGCTTGAGGCCTGAAGCCCGAGCACACATGGCCGGTTGTTCGAAGTTGTGAACTCTTTCAAAGAGTTAGAGAAGAGCTACTATAAGGGCTACTATAAGGAAAAGGAGGGCCTACTACAAGGCCTACTATAAGGCTTCTATAAGCGCTACTATATTGGCTACTATAAGGGTCACTCCAAACAACGAACCGCTGCTGACAAAAGTATACTGAAACCTATCCCGGCTTCTTCCCTAACCCGCTCTGGAACCCCAATTCAGTTTGGACAAGAGCCCACCTCATCTTTCGATGTTTCGGCCACCATGTCCGTGAGAGAGCGGGCGCGGTGGAGCTGAAGGGTGCAGAGAGCAACATTTCGGGGCTCTGATGCGAGCAAAGCACTCTCTTGCGCAGGGCTTCGGGTTTTGATGCTTGCCTGTGCCCTTAATGTGGGGGCCTTCTTGCTTGGAATCGGTTTGTGGTGTATCATACTACACTTACTATAAGGAACCCTAAGGAGACCCCTAAACCCTACGCCCCAAAAACCCTAAACCCTAAGACCCTAAACCCTAAAACCCGAAACCCTAAAACCCTAAACCCTAAACCCTGAAACCCTAAACCCTAAACCTTAAAACCCTAAACCCTAAACCCTAAAGGAACCTAGTTTCGAGGTCGGGGCAAGCTGGGGCCTGCACGACGAGCTCCGTCGAGGACCCTTTCTGCTTTAGGGGCCTTACAAGTAGAAATAGGGTTCCTTCAAAGAGCTCTTAAAATGGGTCTATAAGGGTTACTATAAGGGTTTAGGGTATATTCTAGGCTTAGACTAAGGAACCTCAAGGAATAACAATTGCTGACTCGATTCAGGCCCGTATACTAGATAGAAACATGCGAAGCGGAAAAGCCGAAATCCACAGGAAGTGGGCACCTTCTCACTCCAGCCTAGCAGACGCCACGTAGCTGCCTGCAGTCGACCGTGCTACAGTTTAGGGCTTAAGCAGGGTTCAGTTTTAGGACTAAGTTAGAGTTTGGTGGCCCTTGAAAAACACGAATGTAGGGGCCCTAATAGTTAGTGTTTTGAGGGAAGGATGG
>CAJNDV010036837.1:0-21321 GCA_905221635.1 Symbiodinium sp. CCMP2456 | reverse complement strand
CCCGAAGGTCTGGGGCCCAGCCCCCGTGTGGCTGCCTCTTTTTGTGGAGCGACAACTGGATTCAACCTGGATTGATTTGTTCTCAAGCCTCCCTTCGAAAAGCTCTTCTCAAGTTTCCCTTCGCCGAACTATGATGAAGCATGCCCCAGAGGAACATCATCCACATCCAGGCTCCCATTCATCTAGTTTGAGACAGTTTGATGCATTAGAGGCAGAATTCTGGCTGCTTCTTTGATCAAGCCATTGCTTTTCTTTTCAATGCAAGAAAGTGTGTGTGTCTGCGAAAAAGTGGCTGAGCACATCTATAAAGATCTTTGTGATTTCTACAAAAGGGAAACAAGATCTTGGACTTGTGGCAGCAGCGGAATCTAGACTGTGGCAGCTTTTCTGCTCCAATTTCCATCTTGTATTCGAGGCCTCCGAGCAAGTGCACTGACAGTTTTCTTTTGTTTTGACGGAGAAGTGGGACTGTCGTGCTTCCAACTGCTGGAAGTCTCGATCGCATTCATGCGCAGCTCAATGCTTGCAATGCAACGCCAAAAGCACTGCAAGCATCTCTTTTGGGCTGTTTGGCTTGTCTCCTTTCTCTTCAGCCAGTTTGTCAGTCGACATTGCATGCTGTGTGACGGATTTTCTTCAGAGCTCTGTCCGCACTTTAACGGAAAGTGGTCCCCATTTCGCTTGGGTTCCTGACAAGCAATAAAAGCCATGCAAGTCCGAACATGAAATCTCGACGTTCCAGGTTTGTTGATGAAGAATGTATCGTACACATATACAGTACAGAAGCGAACATCAAGTTCAAAGTGAAGAGGTTTTTTTCTACAATTTCCGAATTTGTTCCACAAGATGGACGGCTTTTTCCAGGCGGCTTTTTCCACCGTTTTCCGCAATTTGTCCACAATTGGTTTTCCACAAGACTTGTTGCATCTTTTCCACAACACCAGTCGGTTTTTCCGGCCGCCCCAGAAATCCCGCATCCTTTCCATTTTTCACAAATTTTGGGTCCAACTTGTGGGAAAAACGCTCTGGAAAACCGCTGTTTTCGCAGTCGGAATTGTCTGGAAAGCATGCTTTTCGTCAACCCAAACCTTGTGGAAAAACATGTTCTTTGTTGAAACAAAACCTTGAGGACAAACATTTTGTTCTTGACAAGAAGCATGAGTGATTATATCACGTTTACATAACCAATAGCCGTAAAGAATAGATGATGAACGCCCGGCCCCAGTCTTACTGTTAAACTGCTGTTCGGTAGACACGACATGGGTCCCAAAAGCCACACGGTGGAGCTCCCCGTATGAGCAGATCGTTCGTTCGAGACACAATGACTGCTGCTGGCAACAACGCTTCGATTGAGGCCATTCCTCGGACATCCGTTTTCTTTTTGGAAACATCAGCGATCCATCGTCATGCAGGAGTCAGCCGGCTCGTCTGATGTGTCGGGCATAAAAAATCGTGACTTTGTATCTTCTGGAGTTTGTTTGGTATAGAGCTGTTTTGCGGCAAGCAGTTGTTGTTCACCTGGTCCGCTTGCAGCTTTCAGTATAGTATAGATATCTTGCGCGGTCAGTTGCCATCAACTGGCTTCTGTGGAGATGCCTTGGGACTCGGCTCGATCAAACAGACAAAACCGTGCGTGACGCCTTCTTGCAAGTTGCGAGTGATGCGATGTGGGGAACGCAGGCAACGCCTGTCATTTGCCTCTAGGTATTGTTGTTTTTGATTTCGGTGCTTCGACAGGATAGAACGGTTTGACGACCAATCATGGGCTGTCAACCGTACGTCAGTAGGCTCGTAATCATGAATCAAAGCACAGCCCTTGGAGGTGTGTCATCCTGCATGCTGTGTCTTAGCCTGCACCAGCTGTGAAAAAGTTTGTGATGAAGTCGTGTGCGGCTTAACAGCGGTAGATCTGAGGGTGCAATGGCTCCGTTCAATGCTCGCGGTCGTACTCGGCTGGTGGGGTACGGTCTTTGCTTGGCTGCCACCTTGCTGATTCACTCCCTCAGCTTTGTGCCAGCTCCGGGTTCGACGGCTCCGCCCCCTTCGCCTCGTGGATCACACCAGGTTGCCGGGCTCGCAGCTGCATCATTGATGACCATGCCAACCGAAGCATGGGCTAAAGGAGGTCAATGGGGTCCTTTGGAAGGGAAGCTGTCCAGCTTGGTCCACCCAGTCATCATGGCCTCGTTGTTCTTTGCGACGCTGTATGCTGGCTTCCTTGGATGGCAATGGCGTCAAACCCGCGAGATGGGTGTTGAGCTCAGCGGCTTGCGGAAGCAACTGCCAAAGGAGGAGACTGAAGAAGAGTCGTCGGCCGTGAAGGCCTTGAAAGCACAGATCAGCAAGTTGGACTCCGAGCGGAAGGAGATGGTCAAGGCTGGTTACAAAGATCAGCACTACACGGTGAGCTCCATTCTTCTTGGCGGTGGCGTGTTCTTCACATGCTACGGGGTGTTCAACACATGGTTCCGGGCAGAGAAGCTTTTCCCGGGACCACACTTGTTTGCTGGCGCTGCAATCGTTGTCCTGTGGGCACTGGCAGCAGCTTTGGTGCCTTACATGGAGAAGGGCAACGACAGTGCTCGCAATGCGCACATTGCGCTTAACGGCGTCAACGTGCTACTTTTCGCGTGGCAGTTGCCAACTGGTTTCGAGATTGCACAGAAAGTGTGGGGACTCGCCATCCCATGGATCTGATAGAGTCCCGGGTCGCTGTCCGCAGAGGCTGCTTTAGCCTGTCATGACGCAACCTGTGAAATAATGAGGTATGATTGAGACGTGTACATATTTTTCAGCAACTGCTCAGCTGGGCTGCAGGGTCGGCTCAACAGTTTTCACTTTCGAGTGCAAGCTCCCATGCAATGGAGATCGCAATCCTCTTCGACGAGACGTGCGAACATGGTACAAAAGAGCGCTGCCGCATTTAAGTCAGAGTGACCCAGCAGACTATCCCCGATGCTGCACTGATGCACTGACGCGACGATCGTCAGCATGGCCCAATAGATACATCAAACGAGCAGCACGGTGATGTGCACACATTGTTGATTGTGGCCCAGTCCCAATGACAAGGACACAAGCATGTGTCAGTCTCAGCCCAATTATTAAGTATGCAGTTCCACATCTGAAATCATGTTGGTTGTAGCTGTTTGAGGCCAAAGCCTTAAGGGTTAGGAATGTGGTCACACATCCTTGTGCCCGGGCGCGATGGCGCACAGAGGGCAGTTTGCTCTAGGACGGCGTAAAGCCGCTTGCGTGTGCTCATCAGTATTGATTCTGATGCTTTCATTCTGAGCCAGGAGCAGGAGATGCGTGCAGTGCTCTGGGGCATCCTGCTTTTCGTGGAGCCCTCATTGCTTTTTGGCAAGAGGGATGGAAACGGTCGCATGGAATCCAACTCCTTTAAAGGTCTGTGGCAGCGGCGGCTTGGAGTTCTCTCTCATCCTCGACCAGGCTCGAGTGTTCTAGCAACTTGGGGGTTTTTGGAGTATGGCTGGTCTTGCGAGGATGCTCCCGGGCACAAGCAAAACGAGGAATCGCGGAACAATTGCGATTCTTGCCGATGTCACTGGCTTCGCAGCATTCCAGGCTGCTGTCCACGCATTGCAGAAGGGTGATGCTGAGAAGGCGCTGCAGACGCTGCACAAGGCATCCGTTTGACTTTCGCTGCATTGATTGCGGTAGCTGCCATGTGTCTGAGGTCTACATTTTGCGTGCGTTCGTCTATGGTATACTGCAGTCGCAGTAACGGGCACATGCCTTGTTCATGACGACCTCCTCCTTGCCGGCCTTGCCGTTTTGGTACCTTTGTTCCCTGATATTCAGGTTGCATTTTCCACCTTGGTGCAAGAGTGCGTGTACGAGCAGTCATATTCGCTCGATTTTGGGTTTTTTGATCAACAGCTGCTGTTGGCTTGGCGTCCACATATGTCCACTGTCTCTCGCACCATGTCGGTCCAGGTTGCCCATCTTGACCAATGCTTGGCGGTACCAGGGTCATATGCGGGAGCAGAGTGCCCCAAGTAGCTGAATGCGGAATAGAACAGAAATGGCAGAGAGCCCTCCACAATGGTCTTCCTCAGGGGCCACAAGTGAAGAACAGCAGCTGCATTCAGTCCAGGCGTTGAAGCGCCACAGCAACGCAGCCTTGCAGAATTCGGCCGCTTGGCTTTGCTGCATTTGCATCCGCCGTGGCCCCTCTTTGTCAGCCCCTGTGCAGGTCGGTGTTGCGTTAATGCACCAGCCTGAGCCGCAATGACAATGCATATTGAATTGGTTGATCGCTGTTCGAGGTACTTGGCGAAATCTCGTCAGACGTTTTCGAAGGTCATGCTCTTTGAGCGAATCTTCTTTGCCCATTGGTGCCAGTCGATGCAAGGACAAGCTGCAAGAAGCAGCTCTTCACGCTTTCAACCAAACTGTACTGCTTGCTGGCGGTAGCTTAGGCCGGAAGGAATTCTCCGACTATTGCCATGGGGCTCCCGTTGCTCTTGAGCAAAGCCTGGCAGGCGGCAAAGGCAATGGCGGCAAAGGGAGGCTGCCCGGGGCATTGCTTGGTTTTGTGCTGCAGTGAGAGCCTCAAGTTTGTGTTGTGTCCGGCTTTCCAGTGCAGGAAGATGCAAGCTGCAAAGGGCAGCGATTTGGAGGCGAGTCCGCATTGGTGTCAACGTAAAACTGGACTTGATCTTATTCCGGTTGTGTAGCTGCATGCTGGTGGGGACTGTTGCGTACCTTGACCAGTACGCAGCTGCTCCAACTCCTACTGCTCCGACGCCTGCTCCACTCCTACTCCGCCACTCCTACTACTCCTACTACTCCCATTACTACTAGTACTCCTCCTGCTGCTACGCTACTACTACAACATACCACAACCACCACTACTACTACTACTACTACTACTCCTCCTCCTGCTCCTGCTGCTGCTGCTGCTGCTGCTGCTGCTGCCTTATTCTCATTCTTGTTATCAGTGTTTGCATGTTTACGACGAGGACTACTGTTGCTTCTGCCCTGCTGCAACGATGGGCTTCTCTGGGAGGTAGCACTGGCCAATCAGGCGCTGGCATCAAGGCCCTTCCAACTACAACCCCGTGCAGCATCGCGCCGCCCACACGCGCAGGTACCTCGAGGCCAGCCGCCTCAATCGCCTCGGCATTCAGCTGGACTTGCAGAATCGCTGGGAAGAGGTCCATGCCTCAAGCGGAGTATGCGGAGTGGCTTTGCGATTTCGGGAATCAGCGGACTGTTACTGCTTCAGACAAGCGTACCGGTATGCGCTTGTGTGCCGAGCTTTCTCTCAAGAAATAGCACGACTCCACGGATATGCACCGAAAAACCACGAAGAAAAGAGTGGCATTTGGATCAACCGCGCACGACTACGACTGACATTCTGACAGACCAGAACTGAGACCATCAAATGTAATATGTACTTTGGCAATGTGGAACTAATGCGCAAGATGTATCACATACTAAAATTCAGCTCAGGTGCATTAGATTAGAGTATATGTGTATTAGATTAGAGTATATGATCTTATATTCATACATTGTATCAGCATCAAAATACTATATACTACAGCATTACACATTACAAGATACATGGCAGCTCGTGACCCAAGGCGGCAGTAGTTCTTCGAGAGGCACAGAAGGCCACCGCCTTTGGGCTCAGGTCCCCTGCCTCCTAGTGGTTTGGGGGTTTAGGGTTTAGGGTTTAGGGTTTAGGGTTTAGGGGTTTTCGGGATTTAGGTTTTAGGGTTAAGAGCTAAAGGGTTTATGCTTCAGGGTTTTGGGTTTAGGAGTTTAGGGTTCAGGGGCTTATGGTCTAGGGCAGGATTACGGGTGTAGGATTTAGCAATTTAGGACCCAGCGGTTTAACATTTTCTTCTCTTGCTTGCTATTGCGGTGTCGGTGCATCGCTATGGCTCTGTTCCGCTGATGAGAGGAATCATGCTGATACTATTGATTGTGCTGAGTGCGTGCGTTGCAATGTTACACTGCCACTGCTGCTGCTGCTGCTGCTGCTGCTGCTGCTGCTGCTGCTACTGCTGCGACTCCGATGCTGATGTCGGCGCGTCGGCGACTAAAACTGTTGCAACATGGCGGTAGGGCAGCTTTGCGTGTGCGTCCAGGCAGCGCCTGGCTACGATCCCTTGATCACGAGCAACCTGGGCACTGCCGGCAGCTCAGGAGAGCCCCAAGCGGGGCACATGCACCGTGTTTCCCGAACCTGAGAACTACATCTTGAGGTGATCTACAAGAATGCGACGCACAGATCCTCCGGCTGGGCAGAGGTGCCCATGCTTCATGGAAGGGAGGTGAGCCACCCTAGACTCTGTATCTGTGCCACAAAAACCCTCAAACCTCAGAAGAGAGAGTGCTCAATAAGAGGCAGATAATAGCGACCTCACAGAGAGGGAGAGGAGAGAGGAGAGGCAGGCGGCGCCCCTCTACGAGCGCGCCCGGGAGCTGGTGGAGCGAGCACACCTAGACCTGCCAGGCACCGGGAAAAACTCTGAAACAGTAGGACACTCTGAGGGTGAACTGATGTGCAATGTCCTGTGTGTGTGTAGAACTCTCAAGGTCTTCGTCTTTGAGAAACAAAAGGTTGTGACTTTCGAGGTCTCATTTCAGCCTCTGAGGGGAGCTTGGGTGATCTCGTGGATGTCGAAGGCAACCCGGCGGTGATGAAGAGCTTGAAGGAGGCAAGTCCCGGCTGGTATGAATGATGCCTCTCTGTTGTGCAGCATGTACTAGGTGCAGCGGTTACAATCCTCCCTGGACGCTTGGCGGGAGAATGCCGGTCTGCGAGAGTTGTCGGGTCCCCAACTGAATCGACGCTCTGCTCTCGCCGGCCTCATTTTGCACGAGGCCAGTTCCAAAAGAACTGCTGGAGGCTGCGGCTGTGCGTGGGACACTGGTCGCAAGCTGAGTGCGGCTTTGCCGGGTTGGGGCTGAAGTTTCGAGACTCGAAAGAGGGCCGTAGCTGATGGTGTATGTGGATTCGACTTGAAGGCTCGGCGAGAGTTTCCCGAGAAGTACTTAACAGCTTGCGCTGGGACCGCATCTGGAAGCTTTTGCCCCTCGTGGAGCAAACGAAAGGTCGTGCATGTTTACGAAGCAAGAAGGGGAGCTTTCTCATCTCGGCGTCCACTTCCGATGAGCCACGCTTGCGATTCACGCTTCACGTTTCTGTCGATGCGTTGATCCATTCATTGAGGTCTCGACGCAGGTCACTAGATCAAAAGCGAGGGTTCGTGACCTTGGTAACAGCAGTTGCAAGTACTCCAGAGGGGGTTTCAGAAAATAGGGACCCTAATATAGTACCCTAAATAGTAGGATCCTTATTATAGGGACCCCAAGATAATAATATAGTACCCTAAATAGTAGGATCCTTATTATAAGGACCCCAAGATAAGGTACCCCTTATTTTCGGAAAACTCCCCAGAAGTACCAGACCCTCTCGCCTCAGAGGTGTGCACCTGGTCGGGGGGCGGCAGCAAGTTCTCGAAGATGGCGGGGTCCTTGGGGTTTAGGGTTTAGGGTTTAGGGTATAGGACCTTATGACCTTACCTGCAGAGCTCCTACACCTGCTGTTCATGGCGTGTCTTGAGGGCTCACATGCTTGAGTCTCGGGCATCGGTACAGATGGATTATCTCTTGCATGTGCTTGCCTTTGTGTTGGCTCTATATTTGGGTAGTTGGCTTCCCCTGTCCTTCTTTTTGTATACATGTGCCACAGATCTTTATGCGCAAAATGTATGCATTTAAGCCTTTCCAAACCCCGACCCACAACCGACAGATGATCCTGGGTCAAGCATGTGTACTAACACATAAATCACCGCCGTAGACCTGCAGATCTTCTAGTCACAAAAAGGGTTCCAACTCCGCTTTTCCCTGAATCGCTTTCATACAACTCTTGGTACGGAATCCTGCGCACAGCAGGATCAGGATTCAGCTTTGCATGCCACCACGGAAGGACTCCAAACAGCCGAATGTCAAAGGGTGGAGAGGCCGTCTTCAGTCCCTGGCAGGCCTTGAATCTTCGGGCATCGATCCGGCTGAATGCTCCACATTGGGCGCCCTGGTAAGACATGGACATGGTCCTTACACCATGTGTTTTGAAGCGTCCATCCTAGCCAGAAACGGAGCGAAAGGAGCGGGCGTTCGTCGTGCTTTCGCTGGATAACGAGCCGGGAGCCAAGCATTGCCATGCCAATGAAACGGAGGGGCTGAGACTGGAAATGCCTGCGCTGGTGCTCAGAACATTGGCTTTTTTGCAGAGCCAGGGCATCACCTCCTGGCTTTATGCTCCTCGGCGGATCCTCTGCAGTTGAGTTCACGTCTTAAGTCTTGCAGCGTGCCCAGGAGACCCTGGACATCTACATGACCCGCTGGTCGGGCACCGAGTGGGTGAGGCCTGGAGACGTATCGCCCAACCCCTGCGCTTGAACTAGAAACAGCAATGAGGCCATGGCCCTTAAACGTTCAACCCAGTTGGACCCAGGGTTTGTGCCATTATCATTGCTATCGCTGCTTTCGCACCGTTTCGGGTTTAGGGGACCTCCCCAGTCCCAAGGCGACTGCTTGCTGGCCTCCTGGCGGAAGGCTTCAACGTGCTGTTGATGGACACGGCCCGAGTCCTGGGGGTTTTTGAGCTGTTCTTTTTCGGGTCTAGGGGCTCTTCTGAGGGCGCAGGATTGCGGATTTCGGGTTTTGGCTGTGGCCTTTTTCACTCTCCGACGGTTTCAGGGGTCCGTCTGCGAAGGCAAGACCCCTGAATGGCAGGATGTGGTGTTTCTCGGAGATCCCTTCCAGCACTTCTTCTTCGACGCTGACTTGGAGGCCGGCCTTCCGAAACCGGAGCTTCCGGAATCCCGAAGCCGTCCACTTGCCCTAAAGTTTAGGGTTTAGGGTTTAGGGACCCTTCAGAACCCTAGGCCCTGGACCCGAAAATCTAAATAAAGCCGGATTCTTGAAGCGCGTGCGAAAGTGGCCGAGGTCATGACGGACCATCTCTTCCCCGAAAGAGACCTCTGGGACGAGAAGTGGCGAGACGAGGACGGCTAAAGCTTCACAGTCGCCTACTTGATTTTCATGAGCACGGCCTGGGCCACCTAGCAATCAATTCAAGACTTAGTCGAAGGTCCCATACGGATATTCCTTCCCAGACAAGAAAGTTCAAAGCATAGATTGATAAGTGAACATTCTTTGGCATGCCGTCTTATCATTCTGTATCTGCGAGGCAAGAGATCTTCTTGTTAAGGGCTCAGACGGCCTGTGCATGCGCGCTGGGTGCACCCCCGAGCACGTCGGTACTCATCGGTATTTGCAGTGTTTCGCGGGCTTCGCATGCCGTAAACCTCGCGCCTGTCACCGTTTTCGGGGAGGAGGCAGGGTGGGGGATGAGCTGACGACGTTCATGTATCTTGCACTGTGATCGGGTTCATTCTGTTTTCGTCGTTTGCGTTCTTTGGCTGGCTTCTTAGGGGAGGGAGGCGGTTGGCGAGCTGTTACCTTCGGATGCTTGCCCAGACACATCTGGAGGCCTGAATGCCATGAACGTGGCCTAATAGGGCATGCATGTTAAATTCATGTGCGATACATTCATACTATATACAGGTGTCATCCATCATATAAGCTGGCATCTCCATCAGCCTACGTTGCCATTGATACTTCTTTCGGGTCCATTAGGGGTGAGGGGGTCGGGGGTGGGGGGGGGGTATGATGCGGTCGCGATCGCATGCACAACGCTAATACTCCCGGTCCACTCTTGCGACTACGGGGCTTTTGATGCTGCGGCTTCGAGTCCAGGTCCACTTCTGCTGCTCTCGCTGCCACTACTACTGAAAACCCAGTGTCACAGGAACACATCAACACGGGCTTCATGTTCGCGCGAAGCTCGAAGCCTTCGCTGCAGCTTGCCGGAAGCTTGGCATGCGCAGGCAGATACTGCGACGCCTCACTTCAAAAAGCCCATCCTGGAGTGGGCTTTTCTTGGAGGTCCGTGGCTTCATCGAGGCCCACCACTCGCCATGGGACTCCGAGGCAGGAGACTCTGAGGAAGGCAAAATCTGCCATGGCCCTCTGCCAGGGGCCATCTCGGGGAGGAGGCTTTGACCTCTTTGACCAGCGCATCTTTGCACGCTTTGTCCGGAAGCAGATCCAGGCACTTTTTCTGGGCTCTTGGCTGCTGCGAAGAGTTTGCTCTGGCCTGGAAGGCAGGACGATGCTATTCGCTCTTGGAGAACATCACCTACGGAACGAGGCTTCTCGGCCGAAAATCCCTCTGCAGCCCCAGCCCCGCCGTCGTTCTTTCTTTTGCTTAAAGACCAGGTTCATCAAACCGAGTGTGAAACTGGAACAGAAGCTGTCAACTCCAACCACGCCTCGCGCTGCAGGCTGTTGGCATCGTCACCGAACCCCTCGGTTCGGATTCACAGCCCAGAAGTCATCGCGCACGGCGCCAGCTTCTTCTGGTTGCGCTCCCACCGTGCCAGAGGCTTGCAAGTACCACCAGTGGCACATGCGAACTTCGGCAGAAACAAGCTTTACTTCATGCGGGATCGACGGGTGTGGTTCGTCGAGAATCTCACTGAACGCTTCTCCGAACCCGTGCACAAGGACGAATACTTTCCAGCAGCAGTGTTGCCTGCAGAGCTTTTCCGCGGTGAGTCGAACCCCTTCATCGGCGGATCGAGCAGCCGCCCCCGCTTCTTCAGGTACTCCCAAACCGGAGCCACGACTTCCTCGTGTTCTGCGCATGGGGTGGGGTTTGGCTTGGCGTGCCAGTTCCTGGAATTGACCGCGGCTCTGGAGGTGGCGGTGGCACTCGGTCGGCGACTAATTCTGCCAAGCGCTTTCAACTGCACCTGGTCCCCGATGTGGAAGCCCTATGGTATGGTGAAGACCTTCCATGCTGAGAACGAGGACTGCACGTTCGACTTCTTTGCGGACGCAGAAGGCTTCATCAAGCGCTTCGGACATCTGCTTGTAGAAGCGAGCTTCGCGAGAACTGACAGCTACGCTCACCTCTCAAAGTCTGCGAGTCCAGTTTTGGAGCTTCTGGCGGAAGACGAATCCCTTCCCCTTGCAGACCTACGACACCGACTTGATGGAAGGGGTGACGTCCTGGAAGTTGGAAGCGATGTCTTGGAGCTGCGAGATCGCTTTCGTGCGAACTTCGGCACATCTCTGGGCCGCGCCCTCTTCCCTTGTCAGTGGATCGAATTTGAAGCCTGGTTCTATGCGCGTCGACCGGATCAACCAGCGGCTGTAGGTTCGAGGCACTGTGGCGTTCGAGGCTCTTCGACGTGTTTAGACAGGATTGAATGAAATTGTAGTTAGGACTCCTTTTCTCGTGAAGGTCGGGGGTCGAGATGGGTCGAGAACCAAGAGGGGGATGTGCCTGTCTGGTCTTGCCTCAGGTTTGGACTGCTGCGCCGTTTATCATGGATGGGCAGAGAAGTCGGTGACTAAGTCTCCAAGTGGGGCTGACGGGTTTCGGTGCATGCAGTCACTTTTCTTCATGTGAAGCTGTTACATAAACTGGAGGGGTAGTGTTGGGGTGGCTTTCCAGATACCTGCCGAGAGCCACAGCTGCCCCGCATGGTTATCTGGCTGTCTATCGAGTATCGAGCTATCTGCAGTGCCTTCCGTCAGTGCGCTCAGCGACAGCGCCGCAGTCAATCAAGCTGCGTGTCTACCTGGCGTCCCTTTGCCTCTGCGCTCTCTAGTTACCTGCTGTGCAGTGTGGCACTGCGGGCTCAGTAAGGGTGCTACACACACATGGCACGGCTTTACCTAGCTGTCGCATGGTGTACGATGCCTCAGTTTCAAGCAATGTGTGACACACATAGACACACAGATAAGACCTCTGCGCTCTCTCGTTGCCGACTGTGCGGTGCAGCACCGCGGGCTCAGTAGGGGCGCTACGCGCACGGCACGGCTTGGCTCAGTTTCAAGCAAAGTGGGCCATTTGAATTTGACTCTGCACTCTCCAGTTACCTGCCGTGCAGTGAAGCACTGCGGGCTCAGTAAGGGTGCTACACACACGGCACGGCTTTACCTGGCTGTCGCATGGTGTACGATGCCTCAGTTTCAAGCGATGTGTGACACACATTGACACACAGTCAAGACCTCTGCGCTCTCTCGTTACCGACTGTGCGGTGCAGCACCGCGGGCTCAGTAGGGGCGCTACACGCGCGGCACGGCTTGGCTCAGTTTCAAGCAAAGTGGGCCATTTGAATTTGACTCTGCACTCTCTAGTTACCCGCCGTGCAGTGAAGCACTGCGGGCTCAGTAAGGGTGCTACACACACGGCACGGCTTTACCTGGCTGTCGCATTATTCACGGTGCCTCAGTTTCAAGCACAGTGTGACACGCAGATTTGACCTCTGCACTCTCTACCGTAGTTATCTGCTGTGCGGTGCGGCACTGTGGGCTCAGAACGGGCGCTACAGGCACGGCACGGCTTTGTGTGGCTCAGTTTCAAGCAAAACGTGACACGTAAATTTGATCTGCGCTCTCTAGTTACCTGCCGTGCGGTGCAGCACTGCGGGCTCAGTAAGGGCGCTACACAGATGGCACGGCTTTACCTGGCTGTCGCATGGTGTACGATGCCTCAGTTTCAAGCAAAGTGTGACAGGAAAATTTGACCTTCGCGTTTCCAAAGGGTTGCTGCATGGTGCGGGCATTGCGGGCTCAGGGTGCGAGCTTGCCTTGAGTCTGCAGGCACCTTGTGCAGAAAGAGATACTTCCAGTGTCCTCTTGTCGAGGTTGGAGTACTTCACCGGCGTTGCCTGGGATTTGCCATGCGACTGTGGAGCCGAGCCCTTACTGGCTTACTGGCTTTGCAGTTGGAGGCTGTGCCCGGAGCTGCCACCCTCACTACCACGATCTGCGCGGCAAGTAGAAAAGCAGGTCGTGCCCGGTGATCTACGCCCTTGATTCGCAGTCGGCATGGCAGCTTGTTGAGCTTAAGTTGAGGTTGGTGCTGCCCTCGGCTGCTTCTCTCGCAGTGGTGGCGAGTGTGCGCAGGAGGACACGATCCAGACTTCATTCCACACACGTTGACAGGTTCTTGATCGTTTGCTGTTTCACAGTCAGCTGTTGAGGATCAGAAGGATGCTGTGGACATCGGCTTCGCAGAGATGCCTTTCGTCGCAATTGCCCCTCAGAGTCCTACAAGCCCTAGAACCTGCACAGAGAGGGATGAGAGCCCACTCCCCTACTCCTTGACACCTCTGAGGTTTCACCCCAGGCTGGAAGAGCTCTGAATCTGGTCCTCCAACTGGGATGAAAGGCTGGCGTCGCTCGTGCCTGTCCTGAGGGGAAAAGTGCGAATGTTTGGAACTCGACGGAACATCAGAACACGACTTTGGAAAGCTTTGTCACGGTAACCGTGACAAATCATGAGCACATCACCATCACCCTCCCCCTCGCTCTCCCCCTCCTCCTCCTCCTGCTCACTGGTCAGTGGTCCACACCTGAGGGCACCAGATTATTGAGTGAAAGTGCGACGTTTCGAGCATTAGGATGGAAGAAAGATGCGCTTCAAGCTACTGCTGCAGCATTGTTGCGAAGACCTTGGAATCGCGCAGTTTATGTACCTGGCATAGCACCGTTTTCCCGGTTTGGAACGAAGCTGTCGAGCACCACGTAGAGCACCGAAGGCTGTTAGGGCCAGCAGCGACGTGCGACGAAGGCGAGCGATGAGAAGCCGATCCCACGCAAGAAGAAGTCTCCAGGAACCTTTGGCCACAGTTGAAGATCCTGCTCCCGATATGCCAACAAGTGTGTTCTTATCCGGCCGCAACTGACACGCCGCTGAGCGTTACCCAGGTCCCGCAGATATGGGCTCAACCCAGCTTGTTGAGTTTGGCACCGGGAAGTCACTTGTGCCATGTGTTGCCGTCCCGGCTCTATCCACCAGTGCATTCACCAAGGACTCCCCGGTTCTCGCGAGTCGAAATCATCAAGCCTTCCCATGTTCGGAATCGGCACCGGCATCATGTGGCAGGACGATCGAGTTGGGTCGCCGTAGGGCTTCCCCCCCGAATGGATTTTTACGATAGCCTTAGCCGAAGACTGGATTCCACGCAACGGAGAGCAGCTTGTTTCGATTCTTTTGTAATTTCACGTTGCGCGATTGCAGCCGGACCACTATGTGTTCGCGCTTTCCGAACCAAAGCCCTGTGCTCGTGGCTGACATTGTCACTTAAGACGAGCCGGGGTGGCCGCTCGCGGACACGGCCTGGACGAGGACGAACGTTGCTAGGCTTCCCCGTTCTCCCGCTCCCCCCTCACGCCATGGTATCCCCTTCACTTCCCCGGCACGTTTTTCATCGCCGCATGCCGAACTGTCAGTGGTCGTGGTTGTTGTGTACCGCGGTGTGGCGGGTTTATTGCTATAAAAAGGTCCGCGAGCTTCCAGGATGGCCTGAAACGAAAAGTGACGCAGACGACCACCATCCCAGTGACTGTGTGCGCGTAGCATGGGCGTGGGGCGCGTGGACTTGATGTCGAGGACCTTCTCCGCCGTTTGGTTGCCCGTGCCATGCCCAGCAGTACAGCCAGCACATGGACGAAACCACCGACCCCCACCAATTTGCTTTGTCCACGCGTGCAGGGGCTGATCGCTCAGTGCCTCCGACTTGAAACCGACACACGCCAGCGGCACTGTCTTTTCTCTGTTGATGGCACTGGCGCATTCGACTTTGTGAGTTGCCAGGCCATGCGATAGAGCCTCCCTCCGCCATGCTTCCTTTCGTCCACATGTTCTACGGAGCTCCGTCCTCCCTTGCGTGGACTGATGACGACGGCGTCACCCACCTGCTGCCTCAGGCCGAGGACAGCGAGCAGGGCGATCCACTGATGTTTGCATCGTTCGCCTTCGGAATCGCGCTCGCCTTCGGAATCCCGCTCGCCTGCCCCATTGCGTGTCCTTGGCAGCCCTCTGAAAACGGACGAGCACGGTCGCTGCACAGCTCCAACACCTTTCCGCGCAGCACCCTGCTCCTCTGCGTCTCGTGGCTAGTGCTGTTGAGTCTCCTCGCGTGCACTACTACACTCACTGCCACCGCACATGACAACAACCTTCTCTGCAGCGCCCAGCAGCTCCACTTTGTTTCCGGCGACGCCGAGGGCTTAGATTTCGCAGCACAGCTGAGCAAGCGGCTGCGACCTACTTCCAATCCGGGGCTGACTCGCTTGGGGCACAGAGTTTCCGTGAGCCTGAGTTGACTCCACTTCCCTTGCCCTGCTGGAGTCTCAGTATGGGCCGTTTGCTTTGATGGTTCTCACTCCTTTATCCTCTTCCCACGAGCTGACCTTGGATTGACTTGTTTTTCGAGCCTTGCTCTTGCCGCTCGACGCTGCAGCCTGTCACTGCAGCCGGCCCATTGACCCTCTCGGTGACCACCGCGCTGCCTGCGCCCCCGTTTTGCTGGAATTCCGCTCGAGGCTGCTGCCCGTGTTTGCCGCGAAGCCGTTCGCTTCCGTTGCCTGCAATGTTCTCGTGTGCGACTTCAACATCCGCCCCGAGCGCCTCGATGATCGCCATATCGACATCATCGAGCAGAATTTGCAGTCGACACAACCAACGTGTCCCCTGTCGATGCCCGTGGAGCTTTGTTTTACATTGTGGCCGTCAAGGAGCTAGTCCTCGTCACCGCTGTGATGAGTTCACGGGCATATGCATGTCTATTTGGCCATGGCCTTCATGCTGCTCGAGTGGCGAGGCTGACCTTGAAGGCACCTGGACCTGGCGTTATGGCAGTTGCCATTGCTGCTTACCCTGGTTGGACTGTGGTTGTGCCGGTGATGGAGTGTTCACACTTCCATCTGGCATGAGGAGTATCCGGCTCTGGTTCGTACCCGGCCGCTGCTTGGACAAGGCTAGACATATTGACAAAGAAGCAAACCGCTCAAAAGACGCTAGAGATTTTGAATTCCAGGAGCAAACCGCTCGAACGAGACCGAAGACTTTGAGAACAAAAAACAAACCGCTCGGAAGGAACTAGGGAAGTCCAGAGGAAGCAGCAAATCGCTTGAAACAGATTACAGAATTTCGAACCAGACGTGAGAATTTGATAACAGAAACAAGGGGCGAAGTGCTCGAAAGGAACTAGAGAACGTCACCGCTCGGAAAGGACTAAAAAAATTTGAGAGAGACGAGACAGATTGAAAACAAGGAGCACGCCGCTCGAAAGGATGGTGGATCATAATTGCAGATGCTTTTACTTCCGCACATTGCGCTGTAAACGTGTTGGGTTTGCTGGTTTTTGTCATCTTTGTTTACGAATACTGCAGGAGCTCTCGGAGAGGAATGCCTAGAAACGACCGTGGGTCACGGTCAGAGCGGTGAAACAAGCTGTACGAAATTACAATGTTTGGTGTTACACATCGTGCAACTATGTACAAAATCCAAACGCATCACAACGTGTCACATCCTCTGCGGCTTGGCAAGTTGTAGCCACAAACTGCACATTGTGCACAATCTGTGTTGCTGTGTTGACTCCGGCACGAGTGTTGAAAAAACCTCGCAAACACAGGACTGGGTGCATGCCAACTTGAGATCGCCGTCTTCGCCTGGATACAACGTGAGCACTATGTTAGAGCAATGCATGGCTCAACGTGTCTGGGCCACATGCGCAAAACCAGCATGGTACGGATCCCATGTTGGAATGATGTGCGAACTAACAGGGTCGCCGCTTCGTTCTGCGGAAGAAGGTGCCTGAAATGGAAAAAAAGACGTGCTGTGCGACCATTGCTGAAAATGATGCTCACAGCGAGCTAATCTCCAAAACCGCGAGGATACACGGGGGAAAGGTGCCGGCTGTAAGCTACATGGTGTAAGTGCGGCCACGGCTGCAATTCAGCATGCCCGGCCTTGATGGAAGAGGACTGCACAGGAAGTGCCAAGCTAGACGAAGTCCGCTTGGGAACCTTTGTAAAGTGCTAGAGTCATTTTCGGATGGTTCACCACGGGCAGTTCTTTGTGTCCAGGGGGTTTGGTTTTCCTCGGTGCATATGTTCTCCGGAGGTTATTCGTGGTTTAGTTTCGAACACAGCCGGTTGGCTTAGTTTCAAGCGGAAACCCTATTCGGCCAATTGTTTAGTGAACATAATGTCAGACTCTGTGAGGGTATCCGTTTCCCCGGAAGACGAGGCGGGAGTGCCCCATGGTTTTTCTTGATGAGCGATGACAACAGTGCCAGCAACATTGATCAAACCACAATCATTGCAACGACGAGCGTGAGGGCAACCAGCGTAATCCGAATCCATGAAATTCTGCCAACTGGTCCACTTCTTGGGGGCCCCTGCATGTGACACGCTGATGTCTCTCGTTTCGAAACCCTTGCATGCAACTCAGCGTGTTGTTTTTCGATCGACTGTGTGCTGCTCTGTGCGCACTGTGTGCGCTCACCTGCGACTCTCGATGGCTTTGCGTGCCCGAGGTCGAGCAATGTAAGTGCGTTTTCGCGATGTTTCGGGCGCCTCCATGCCATGTCGGACAGCTTTCGGTGCTGCGCACCAGGCGCGTCCCCCCTCTCTCCCCAGCCGTCTACCTCCGTGTGGCTGAGTGGTCCTGGTGGACTTCGTGGATTTTTCGGCTGGACTCCACGCCGTAGTTTGTGGACTGGGAAGCGTGCAGGACGCCTTCGACAAAAAGGAGCGTGAGAAAACTAAAAAAAATATCGGCGGTGTTTCGTGGGTCAAGCAAGGTTGGCCCAGAGAGCCTTCACCGTGCAGTGGTGCGACTCCAAGATACTACACCCCGAGCTTCGGGCCACTTGCGCTTCCTTGGGGGTGGTTGGGTGGTTGTTGTTGCGGCCAGAGCCGCCTGCCGCTGCGGCCCTGGTGCGGGACTGGTGCGTACACCGTGGTCGATGAGGTAGCTTAGTCAGCTGCTACCGCGACTGGAACACTTTTCGATGGGCAGTTCGGCTTGCTGTTTCGCCGAGCAACCACGCCCTCGCCCGCCCTCGCACTGGGTTGCCGGCCGCGATGGGCAAGTCATTCCTCAACAATGGCTGGTACACACAACTGCGCCCGGAGTGCCGGCCGACGATCGCTGACGGCTCGACATGGTTGTTTGCGGCGCCACCGCGGGCGAGCGCATTGTGCTGCGACGCCACCCTCGTCTTTCCATTCACGAGGATGGGGCAACCCCAGCCAGGAGCCGCCGATCCAGGTCCACGTGCCCAGAGCTGTGCCACGGTGGCCCGCAGGAGCTCGTCGTTTTGTTCGGAGGTCGCGGTTAGCGACTGGGCTCTCGTAGGAAAGGATGGAAAGGCAGTCGTGCTCGTAGGAGCTGGAGGCTAGTTCATGTAGCCGTGAGGCAGAGAAAGGCGAGGAAAAAGGTGCGTGTGGGAAAAACAAATTGAGGGTGACCATAACTATGAGGCGGGGCCCGAGGTTGGGCAAACTAGTCACCGTGTTGGCGCTAGATTAGCGGTAGTCTGGCACCAGAACAACAAGTCATATAGTCTATTGGCTTGTGTCGGAAGTTGGAATGCTTTGTAACTCTACGTTGGTATTCGTGACATCATCCTTCACAAGAAGATTTGGACATTGCAGAATGCAAAACAGTATGGGCTCGTGTACAGGCCGAGATGGAAGTGCCGACATGCTCTCGTGGGCGTGGCCGGCTATGTCCAGTGGCGGCACCGTGCACAGCGCGTGGTTGGCCCGCACCGAAGCGCACATAGCGAGATGCAGTTGGCCATAGTTGGCTCGAAAGCTCAACAGCAAGCGGCTCCCATTGCGCTCGGAGGTGGACAAGATCAGAGCTGTCTGGGTGCAGCGTTGGAGCGGTATGCTTACTGTCGCCGCTCAGCGTGCCGTCGCCGAATCCCTCCTCGACCTCGCCGCGGACTCTGAACCCGCCTGCTTTGCACGAGGTCTTAGCTGATGCACGCTGGCTCGTGGCGCCGGAGCACAGTCGCTTGCCGGCTCGGCTCGCCTGAGCCTGTCCGTTGCGTTTGCCCTCGGTCAGCCATAGTCTGCAGCTTGGTAACTGCGTGCACCGGGACCGCTTCGACTTCTGCTACAAAGGTGCGCGTTCCATCGCCCTCCGACTTTCGTCGCCAGCACTACTGTGCAAAATGCCGTCGCTTGCCACGTTTGAGTTCGGGGTAAAGCGTGCCTTTGCAGCCCCGCACCGTCGATTGTATCCGCACACGGCTCTGGGTGTCCTGTGCGGGTCAACAGCGACACCCCCCGGTTTGCCGTGGCTCCAGACACGGCCATGTCGAAGTGTCGGCGGTCATCGGATCGCACGACTGGGGCCGTTGTGTGGGCAAATGTGGGCAAGCCACTGTTGTGGTACGACCTGGACTTCCACGCCGACTGCTTCCCTAGCAACGCGAAGCCATGGGAACACGGGGCAGCATCCTCTCCCCGTCAGCACTCCCGGAGTCGCATGCGGACAACGATGCTTGTGGCCGACTGCGCCAGTTCCTGCGCTTGTTCGGTTTCCTGTGAGGGAACCCCGCCAGCCATTTTGGCTCAAACCATTTTGGCTCAAAATTTGCGGTGCTCCAAGCTCAAAAGGCTTTTTCGAAAGAAGGGGGTTGCGGGCCGCTTTCGGGGCATGGTCGTGCTGACGCCCGTGCTGGCGGCTGGCAGCAGGTTTGCGATGGCTGGTGGAAGCGGCCGGGCGCGCGGCAGCCGCGCAGCTCCCAACAAGGTGCCGCGAGGCCGCCATGCACGCTCTCCTAACTTGTGCGGTGGGCTCTCCCCGCTACTTTGCGCCCGGATGGGGGCCCTGTTCGCACTGTTGGGGCTGGTTGTGTGTTGGCCTGCTTCTCGGCATGTTTGGCACGGGGTTGCTTAGGTTACGATTGGCGACCCGCCGCAGGCCGCCGCCAGCTTGGTCAGTGGCCGCTTCCGAGACGTTGCGCTGCATGGCTGTGGGGGGCGAAACCGGGTTGCAGGCATTGGCGGAGGCAGCAGGGCAAACACCAACGGAACTGCTCTGCAGCATTCTGCGACAAGCGACGGCGACGCCTGCGCCGCAGATGCCCGCCCTGCTTTCCAGCACAAACCGTCCACAGCCAACGTCCGGCGCGGCCGCTATGGCGACGAACGCTCGCCGCCGCAGACCCGCACCGCCAGTGCCCCGCGCGATGTGATGACAACCAGGCTGAGGGGGGGCCCGCCGAGAGGACGTGCGCGAGCTTCGGCACCAGGCCCCGCCGGAGGGACCTCGGCAGCTCGCTTGTGCCAGGCAGTCGCTTGGACACCACCGCACCCACACAGAGGTAAGCGACTTGGGAACTCTCGGGAGCCATGGCACCAATGGCACCCGGCGAGGCGACGCCCTGGTTCAGCGCGCCCCGTTCACCGGACACGCCGCCGCAGCAAGAAACCAATGCCGAGCCGTTACCCTGGCAAGATGCTCGCCCACCGAGCTCAGTGCCCGGCGAGCGCAATTCGTGGCTGTTCGTTCCCCTGCTGCACGCGGCAGCAGGCAACCTGACAGAGCGCGCCAACCAAGCGTGGCGGGCTTGCCCACGGATCGGCCCTCGCTTCGGCGAGCTGGTGGCTCTGCTGCGCGTCGCGCCGCCCGTTATGCCGACAACGCTCACTCGGACTTTGCTCGCGGTGGCCGAAAGTGACGCCCATGACGGCGCCCGGCTCGTCATGCAGGAAGACGTTGAAACGGCGACAGCTCTGACAGGGATGCCCGACGCGCCGTTGCCACTTGCAGCCGCGACTCTGCTTTGCATGGCGCCCGATGGCTACTTGACAGCGGCAACGCAATCCGCGCTGCTCGAATCGTATGCAGGGGCCATGGCAGCAGCAGCCGCACGCAGCCCGGACACCCGACGCTTGCGACCACCCGGCGTCGTCGCCGCCGTGCCCGCCGTCACCCAGCACTGCGTGAAGACCCGCATGCGGGCGAGGCCGTCTGCAATGTCAGCGGGGATTTGCGCCCGTGCCAAGCGAGTAGCAGCTTCAGCAAGCAGGTCCACGCTGGTGAGGTCCTGCAACAAAAGTTTCAAATGCTCAACGCGCATGCCGGAAAGGCCTGCTGCGCCTCCCCTGCGTGTGTCGCGGAGCGCTGAAGCCACCGCCTTCGCCGTCAGTCGGACTTGCTGTGCGGGTGCGCGGCTCTGGTGGTCGACGGAGAGGGTCTGTGAGGGCCCGAAATGTAGCCTCGTCGCCACGCGCCAGCTCAGACGCCGTTAGCACTTGGCGCGCCCGAGTCAGCTCGCCCATGCGCACCTTCGCACACGCGCGGTCCCGTTTGCCCATCTCGAGCGCCTCTGCTTCCACGGCGGCGTGGGCCACGTCTTGCCGGCGGTGGGCGCGGGCGGCTTCCAG
>CAJNDV010036836.1:8351-21322 GCA_905221635.1 Symbiodinium sp. CCMP2456 | reverse complement strand
CCCCTAAACCCAAAACCCCTAAACTCTAAACCCCAAACCCCCAATTCCCTAAACCCTAAACCCCTAAACCCCTAAACTCTAAACCCCTAAACCCCTAAACCCCTAATCCCCTAAACCCCTAAACTCTAAACCCAACACCCCCAATTCCCTAAACCCCTAGTCCCCTTAACCCCCAAACCCCTAAACCCTAAACCCCTAAACCCCTAAACTCTAAACCCCTAAACCCCTAAACCCCTAATCCCCTAAACCCCTAAAACCCTAAACTCTGAACCCCAAACCCCCAATTCCCTAAACCCCTAGTCCCCTTAACCCCCCATCCCCTAAACCCCCAAGCCCCCAAACCCCTAACCCCTGAACCCCTAAACTCTAAACCCTAAACCCCTAATCCCGTAGTCCCCTAAACCCCTAACCCCTAAACCCCTAAACCCCTAAACCCCTAAACTCTAAACCCCTAACCCCTAAACACCCAATCCTCGAAACCCTACACCCTAAACCCCCCTAAACCCCCAATCCTCGAAACCCTAAACCCGGCATCCTCATCCTTGAGGCCGAAGGCCCCAGCGAAGACCTGCGGGCTGCCCTTCTTCGGTGGATTTGAAGGGGTTTAGGGGTTTTGGGTTTAGGGGATAAGAAATTTGGGGTTTAAATTTTGCGGGGCGTGGGTTTAGGGGATTAGGGTTTAGGGGTTTCGGGTTTAGGATTTCGGATTTAAGGCTTTGGGTTTAGGACTTTGGGTTTAGGGGTTAGGGTTTAGGGCTTAGGGCAGTTTAGGGGTTTAGGGTGAAGGGTGCTTTTTCTGACAGGACACACGGCAAGTAGAGGAATGAACAAGGTACGTCCTCCTGCGGGCCTGCCTGCCCTAATTAAAACCCTAAACCCTAAACCCCTAACCCCGCCCCTAAACCCTAAAGTATCGCTCGCCCGCGAGCATCCTAGTGATGAGGGTCTCAGGAGGGGCCCCGTCAGTCGGAGCTCCAATGGAACACTGAACCCAGCCCTCGGAGCGCTTCAAGCCGGGAAATTTTGGGAGGATAGTATAGTACAGTATCGCAGATCGTAAGTCTGCTGCGCGATGCCGTTAAAGTGTGTGTCCTGGGCTCCTCTATTTTCTGAACCCTAAACCCTAACGTTTGTCTGAACTCCTGGCACAAGTCCACGAGCTTCTATGAAATTCATTGCAAACGCTTCCTGAGTTTTGGCAAAAACAATAGTTTAGTGGCTTCGAGGTTTAGCATTTAGACTTTGGGTCTTGGGTCTTAAGGTTTAGTGTCCAGGGGTTTTGTATTTGGGGTGTGGGTTTGGGGTTTAAATTTTAAATTACGTGTTTTAAGCTTTGAAGTTTGTCTCTGCCTTGGCTACACAAAGCTTGCCCACACGGTTGCCAGCGCAGATCGGGCTGTGCTGTCCCTAGGCCCTAAGCTTCCTCAGGAACAAATGCGAAGACGAGAACTGACGAGAACATGAAGCATTTCAAGATGCTGTCGTTGCTGACTGTAATTACTGCTTATGTCCGGATTGTCGGGGCACGCTGTTAGTGTACATGGGGATCTCTAGGCTGAAATTCTTTAGGTGCAAAGTCTCGAAGCTATAAACCCTTCCCTCGATGCGCTACTGCACAGGTGCATGGTATGCCTGCTTGACCGGGACCGGCTGGACCTGCGAAAGCTTTCAGGATTGGGGCGGTGGTTTAGACTTCCTCGTTTGGGTTTCAAGTTTGGCTCAATGCAGTTGAACCATTCAACCGGCATACCGCTCAGACTGATGCCATGAAATGCTCGGGTTGTATGCAGATCGCTCAGGGTCTCAGGTTTGCAGGGTTCTGGAGGGCGAAGCACGGTTTAGCATTTAGTGTTGGGGCTCATGCCTGTTGCAGTGCTGTGCAGAATGACACACCAGAACCCCGCACATTCTCCCGAAAAGAGGTTTAACACCCTACCCCAGAAACCAGCATGAACCCAGCTCCGCCTCGATGCAGGTGATACCCTGACGACTGAAGATGCTGAACCCAAACCCTACAATGGCCCTGCAACTTATACTATGATATGATATATCATGTCTGGGTTCAAAGGTCAGCACATGAGGACAGCCTTGAACGAAACTTAGGCCTGTATGGAGGAACGACCGGGAGTCAGTGGGCCGAGCAGGAGCTGCGCATCAGAAGGCACCACCCACGGCACCAAAACACAGGAAAACAAGCCCCGAACGTCCGACTCAAAGGCGAAGCTAGAGTCTAAGTTTTGCAATACGAAATACACGTCTGTACAATACTTGGAGGTTCATGGGTAGTTATACATGGGGTTAGAAGTAGGGTAACTGTAATTATAGCCCATATTAGGGGACTTTTACTCCCCACTTATATCTACCCATGAACCTCAAAGTACCCCAATGACCCTAACCCATCTTCGCACTCGCCAGGTACCCTGCGGTCTGTAGTGTGTCCCTGCAGGCTCAGAATGCAGCGTAAACGCTCGAATCCCTGTAGCCTGAACCCTGATGCTCCCCAATTCCGATCCCCATGCGAAACCCTGAATCCTGACACTCTCAACACCCGAACCCCCTAAACCCTAGAACCCTAAAACCCCAAAGGCCGAACGCCCTCAACCCACAGGGCCCCAAGTAACAGTAGGGCATATACGGGTTTAGGGTTTACTTAGGGTTTAGGGTTTAAACGGCTTTTGGGCCCCTAGATTTCGACAACGAACCTACTCTATCGGTACTGGGACCTTTTGGGGAAACCTACTTAGGGGCTGAGTACACGAGCCCAAAGAAGCTTTCCGTTTTCAACTATGGTAGGATTATGATTAAATATACCCACGAAAGCTTAGAGGTTACCTCTCATCTACAAAGCCTAAACCCTAAATACCCTAAACCTAAGCCCTAAACCCTAAACCCCTAAACCCTGAACCCTGAACCCTGAGCCGCGCCGACTGGGCGATGTCGATGTCGGAGGGCACGGGCGACTTGGGCTGCACGGGCTTCGCAGTGGGGCAGCCTGGGGGCTGCAAAATTCCTTTACGGTCCTCGATGGGGATACTAAAACTGATATTGTATCAATAGCAAAAAACATGAAATTAGTTTAATGATAACAGTAGTAATAAACATCATCATAGTTCTAATGGCAATACATATTTGTTTACAACGGGCATCCCTGTAACGCATATATATATATATACACGCTTCTACACCGGTCCTCTAAGGGTCATACAACAGCTCTTGAAGATTTTTTGTTGAAATAGCTGTTTCACTCCAGAAACTGAGAAGTGGTTGTTGTCATTGTGATACTGCTGGTTGACACGGTTTTATTTGGATTCTCTGTGCTGGGCAGTCTTGCTCTCTGTGAGTAATGATCTCAGGCATTACTGCTGTTTCCGGGTTCAGAAGACCTCACGTCGACAGCATGGCGTTGTCTTGCTGTTGATACGACAACGGGGCAACTGGGTTGAAGCATGGGATTTCAGAACCTCAGGCTTTGCCGCACCAGAAGGTGCTGCTGCGCTTGAAGTTTTGGCCTTGAGTCTTTGCCATTTCTGTTCTATCGGGGGGTTGAAATTCCGTGCTTCTGGCTTGTGTTCGCATGACTGTGGCTTTCAAGCCTGCTTACTGCGCGGTGCTATGTACAAGTCGCTCGATCCCTAACCTTCAACCCAGAACATTCCCAAAATGCGTACTTGTCATGCCGTATCATATCAAGCTGTAGCGACACTGTAGCGGCTATTTACTGGCGGCCCGTAGTACCTTTCGCGAGGAAGAATCCACCTCCGCCCACGACACAACAGTAACAGAACTCATACAGAACCACACACCGACGTTACACAAACTCAAAATGTTGTGCACATGTTGGTGGACAGCCAGGCCTGCTTGCTTCTTGCTCCAGGATTCACCTCAGTCTTGCGTTCTGTTAGGGTTCGCACCACTTGGGGCATTTCAACACTTTATAAGAGCTTCCGGGTCACCACAATGCAAGAAACTTTCAACACACAAGCCTGCATGTTCAGAGTTGCAAGGTACGTTGAGCAAGTATAAAAACAACGTGGCGCTGCAGCAACACTACATGCCGATCCAGGTGCACTGCGTGCCCTGCCGCTGCACAGCCAGAGCCGCCGGCAGCGCTGCCGCGGCCAAGGGTTGTGCTATGCGGCGCCACATGGCTCGGCTTGTTCAGCTTCAACACAAGTCTTATTCATTCGTCTTCTTCACACACATATCTTGCTGATCCAACTTGATTTTATTCGTGATCCGTGCGGACTACCTTGTCAATCACGGACTCTTTGGCCTTGCCTTCTGTGCAGCACTCTCAGGAAATGGTTGTGATTCGAGCTGTACGCTTGTTTCTTCGGGCCCTGCCCGAACCCTTGTTGGACTCTGTGAAACCCTAGGAAAGGAAACGTTTGGTAAGCTCGACGCTGCGGAACCACAGCCATGACTAACATCATGATGCGATCGGCACAAAGCCGTCATCACAATGCTTGCATAATGCATGCCACGGAAGCAGCATGGTGTCATACTTTCAACACACAGGCAGCATAGTGCTCACAGTTGCCACCTTCAGCAGGCAAGCGTTCGCAAGAGCGTTCGACGGTCGAACCACTTCGACTCATTAACATCTTTAGCCAGCTTCACCCACCCCCCCGAAAGACATTCGACATCCTCAAAGGGTCTGAAGACTGAAGCATGCAGACGGAGTGCGTGAAGCTTGAACACTAAGTTGGAGCCACAAGTTCCAACCCCAAACTGGAGCCACAAGAGTGTTTAATGTAGGAAAGCCCAAAAAATGCCCCTAAGCCACGGTTTGCGGTGCTGTCGGAAGCGGCCATATCGAATCAGAACTCGACATTCAGAGACAGCATGCTACAGCTATGAAAAAAAAACGAGTTATTGCACCGCTTGCTGCGGCTCCTATGTACTGCCTCTGGTTGTACCAGCATTCACTTCATCACGAGCAATCCATGGAACAACCGCAAGACCGAGTTGCTTCCCTCAGATGGTACCCCTGCAGTAGCCATTCTGGGACCCCTATAGTAACCCTTAGAAGACCCTTCAGAAACCCTTGCAGTACCACGAACAACAACGCAGGTGCCTCCTTCCTGGCCTCCTTGGGCAGATTCTGCAGGGGATTTCTCCGGAGCCCAAAGGGCAATTTCACCTTAGGGGGGCTTCAAATGACATATCGGGGCTATATCGAATTATGTAAAGGTTGTATAGGCGTTACGGTGTTGCTGTAGGGCTCGTATCACTTTAGGAGATTAAGGTTTAAGGGCTTATGGGTTGGATAGGCCTCATGGGCTTTATCGGCTCTATCGGGCACTTCTAAGGTTTATGGGCATGTCGGGACTTGACCTTTCATTGTCTCTGAAGAAACTTCGTTTGCTGCTGTTGGTGTGATTCTCATGCAATTGATTGTTGCGTTTTTGTACATTGAGTCTCCAAGCATCTATAAAACCTATTGTCAGCAATACGGTCAGTACCAGTATATATGCCGATTACGCATTTGGCGGCGTTTGCTTGCACTGCTAGAATGCATCTTCAGTGCTAACATGCTCGTTCTTGCGCCCGGCATGATCATCACCATTGCAAATTCAATTGCCCTCTTAAACAACAACTAGTGGTTCAGCTTACTGGGTGTTTAGTACTTAAGCAGGGTTTAAAGTTTAAAGGTATGGAAACAAACCGAAGCGGACATAGGGAGCAACGGTAGTCCAGACTGTTGACTAACTAAGTCCGGCGGGATCTTTCAGGTAGGCCCTAAGTAGGCACCTGCTCACCTCAGACCCCACGTACAACAGACATGGCCTATATAACCCTTACCCCGCACTAGTGCTCATGACAAGTATTCTGGGTACTTTGCAGGCCTAGGCAAGGATCTGGTTCTGGCGTACATGCTGTAGCATCTTGGGGGTTAGACCGACCAAATAAACACCAGATCAAACCTTGCTGTAGCTGTGGCCTAACGCACGGGGATTCGAAAATCCTTGCGTTGAGGAAGCTCTTCAACTGCAGTAGCTTCCTTGATCGCTAGTGCCATAGCTTTGCCGGCTATCCTGTTTTGGGTGGAACAGGTATCCCCGTCAACAAAAAGAGTACACCAATTCCGGACCCGAAATCCTAAACCGCCTGAGCCTTACTGGACCCCAAACTGCCATGCGCACGCTGCCCAACCGCGCGGTGGAGTTGCCTCGGGCTGACGCGCATCAGGTCAGCCCTATAGAAAGTAGAGCGACTTTTCTTCCAAGAGAAGCTCTGGCAACTTCCTTTGACTCGCTCCTACAGTTCACGTTCCAAAATTGCTCCCTTGCGTCCCAAACGCTGGGGACAAGAGCTACAGTCGAAGTTAACAACAGCCCCTCCTACTGGGCAGCAACAAGACCTACGTCGTACGTGCACTCGCGGTACCTGCTTTTAGCCCAGCGCCTGACCGGAGGGGCTGAATACCGTAGTCAGCCCAAACACGGTTACTGCGGTTTTAGGTCGGGTATAACATTCCCAAAACAAGATGGCTAGAGGTTACCGAAGCACCCAACCCCTATGCAACTCAAACCTGAACCGCCAAGCCGAAAGCTCTAAAACCCCATAAAACTTAGAACTGGCAGTACTCAGCACAAAAAATCATAGCAATGATAGTAGTAGTAACCATATAGTGATCATGGCAGTAATACCAAATACCAACAGGTCCATAATTTCCTGCGCGGGAACTACCAAAGCTTCAACACACCAGCCAGCCTTCAGCGACCTCATTTGGCTTTTCCTGGCATTTTAAGGGTTTAAGGTTTAAGCTTTTGGGGTTTCAGGATTGTGCGATGCATGCCTAGTACGTGCCATAGGCCGTGCACCTGCAGGCAACCCTGTAAGCAACCAAAGGTCGGTGGCTACGCATTAACAGCCTCCACCTGAGTTCTCGTTTAGGAAATTTTTCTGATGAACCACAAATATAAGGCAAGAGAGCACTTTGAGTTGAACCCTTACCATGGCGCTTCACACAATACCTTATTCAACCAGGACCCAGAACAGGATGCGCCAATCATGCATAAACACACATGCGTATGTGCATTCATGCATGAATGAAGACGTCCATTCATGCATGCACCCATGCATGCAAGCAAAAGATAAAGCACCCCATACATTCCATTACATATGTATCTACATATATGCGCATGTGTGCATATGTACATGTGCACGTACGTACATGCGTACATACCTACATACAAATACATACACACATACATACATACATACATACATACATACATACATACACACATACATACATACATACATACATACTTACTTACATACGTACATACGTACATAAGCACATACATGAATCCGCACATATATATACACATACATTCATACATATACATACATAACTACTTAAATGTACATGCATACATACATACATAAACGCATACATACACGCATATATACATACATACATACATACATACATACATATGTACAAACATGCATACATAAATATAAGCGCATACATACATACATACATACATACATACATGCATGCATGCATGCGTGCATGCATATGCACATACGTACATACGTGCACACATACGTACATACATGCATACATAAACATACACAAACACATACAAGCGACATACACACACGCATGCATACATACGTACATTCGAAACAAACATACATACAATCCGACAGACAAACATTCGTATTCAAAACATATACTTGCATAATTAATAAACAAATGTACACACATCTGCGATTACCTACTTACATAAGCATAATCACCAATACACGTACGTGCATACGTACATACGTAAACATATTTACATAAGCACGTACTTGCCGACATACATACAACATACATACATTGATGAAGACAGGATCATACAGGCATGCATACACACACACACATACTTGAAAGCATCCATGCATGCACGCATGCATGAAAACATGCATACAGGCATGCATGAACCCATCCAAATGCACACGTGCATGCATACCCTATACAATACAATACAATACAATACCTTATACATTACCTTCCGTTCCCATATGTAACTGACCTCGTACAGTACAGCTTCTTGACTTCCGTCAGCTTTGGTCCAGCCGTTCATGCGGCAATCGGAATGCCGTTGCCCCTCGGTCAGAATCCGGGCGTCCCATCTGCATCATCCGGTCCCTTCCGGCTGATGCCTGCACCGTGCTGGGTTCCATCCGCATCGAGCCTCTCCACGTGGCAATCCCGCGGAACACCGGGGCAATCCTGTAGAGCAAGCGCACTGCGGAAAGTTCCGTAAACAGCGTGATAATGTCAGGAGCTGCGGGAATATAAGAAATAGGCACCACAGAGAAACATGGTAAAAAAACAGCACGAGGCCACAAGTAATTAGCAAACTTGGAAACACACAGAAACGTGACAAATGGGATGAATGTCTGTGAAGTGGGATTATCGTTCGGAAACAGTATACACCAAGGAAAACGTAGCAAGCCAGAGAGAACCTTGGAAAGACAGGAACATCAATGACAACTTTTCGTTTACCTATTCCAACAATGTAGGAGTGTAAGAAAGCTAAAAAACATCTTTGGAGCAAAACGGTTTTTAAGTTCTGCTCTGTTGGTCCAAATTCCGTTAAAAAATTGCTTGCACATAGAACAGGCAAACTTTGAAGGGACAACGAGAATTGTATCACCAGGCAGGCACATATTAGTAGAGGCAACAGCATCAGAAGTTTAGGGGCGGCAGGGTTGTAGGAATGTCGGGACTGCAGGGGGGTCGCAAGCAGCCAAAGCCACGGTTAGAACCCAATGTAGGCGCAGGCTACAACACACAAGCACTGCATGTTTTGGATGAGACCGCCTCTATATAGCGCACTCAACACTTGTTGGGGACGCAAGCGCCGGGGCTTCAGAATGTCAGGAGGTCCGAGCATGGGGGACGGGGGCACTTAAACGGAGGATCCTAGCTGCTATATCTGGGCTTTACCTTGGGGTCCTCTACGATCTTACGCGTCGGCACTCCTCAAACCGTAAACCCGAGAACTCAACCAAGACTCGAGGCCCAGGTGAACCCGAAGTCAGCAACTAAAGCCGAACCGAGAGCCCGAGGACGTATGCGTCATAGTTTTTCGGCCCAGGGTTGCGGGTGCCAGGGTGGGGGGGTTTTGGGTTCAGGACAGTGTTCAGAAATCCGATTTTGTAGGCTCAGCCCGTAGATTGCCTTAGATCAAGACTCTTGCACTTAGGGGGTTGCTACAAGGTTACTCCGTCAGTGGAAACCTTCATCATAAGCCACATGTTTCCGATGCTATTGGTTATTTCTTGTTTTTTCTTTTCCGCTTGTCTCTGCCTTCAGCTGTTTCTGGTTGTTTGCGTTTGTGATTTCTTGCTTTTTGGGTCCTGTTTTTGATCCCTTTCTACCTTCTGCTGTGTTTGCTTTCGCTTTTCGGCTCATTATGCATATTACCTAGCGTCCCTGGCATGCCATGCGTATATGTGGGTCGGGGTCAAACTCGACGCCTGCGCTTTGGTATATTTAAAGGGAAACAGGAAGGAGAAGACATGTGTGTATCTTTTGGATCGCAAGCACAAGAAAGCCGAAAAGTTTCGACCTGATTATCGCCATGAACCAGTACCTGTAATCCTGTGATGGTTCTCGAATTTCCTGGATTTTACAGCACGTTCATGAAGCTTTAAGGGGTGGGCGCGCTGCTTCGAAAGGGGATGTCATATAGGGGGTTGTAAGCCGGCCGTAAGGAGAGCAGCGTCAATCGCGTTTACGGCACGTACTCGCGTACGATGTGTTTCAGTAGGATTTGTTGAAAGTAAGAAGGGTTGGGAAGGTTGTAATTGGTTTGGGAGCGTGTTGTATGGGATTTCGGAAGAACAAATATGCGCGTTACATATATATATATATATATGTATATATCCAGCGCACAAATAATTATAAGGATAATGACGTCTTCTCTAGACATAAAGACGCTGCGGTTGAAAGACGGAAGTGAGACAAGAAAGGCCACGCATAGATCTTGGAAGGTGTCGCGAGCATATATATATATATATATACACGGAGTCTTGTATACGTAAACACAGGTTTAAACATTTCTGAACCACTATATAGACACACACACACACACGCACACACACATGAGCCACGGTCCAAAGTACTGGCCCGGCAAAGGGACATTGATCTGGGGGTTATCGCTTTCTGCGTGTCCCCTAACGTTCTGCTGGTCAAAACCCATGTCGGGATTGTGCTTGCTTGTGGTACATCTTTAGTACTGGAAATGGCTCGTTTCAGCTCTTGGCTGCATTGTGCTTGCTTGTAGCACAACTCTATTATTGAAAAAGTTTCTTTCCACTCCTGGCTGGATAGTGATTGCGTATGGTACATCTTTGGTACTGGAATTGCCTCGTTTCGGCTCCGGGCTGCATTGTGCTTGCTTGTAATACAACTGTACTACCGGAAATGCCTCCTTTCGGCCTCTGGCTGGATTGTGTTTGCTTGTAGTACAACTTTAATACTGGAAATGACTCGTTTCGGCTTCTGGCTGGATTGTGTTTGGGTGTAGTTCAAGTTTAGTACTGGAAATGCCTCGCTTCGGCTCCTGGCTGGGTTGTGCTTGCTTGTACTACTCCTTTAGTACTGGGAATGCCTCGTTTCGGCCCCTGGCTGGATGTGCTTGCTTGTAGTACAACTTTACTCGTTTCGCCACCGGGATGGATTGTGCGTGCTGGTAGTACAGCTTTGGTACTGGAAATGCCTCGTTTCGTCTCCGGGCTGAATTGTGCTTGCTTGCAGTGCAACTTTGATACTGGAAATGCCTCGTTTCGGCTCCTGGCTGGATTGTGCTTGCTTGTAGTACAACTTTAGTACTGGAAATGCCTCGTTTCGGCTCCTGGCTGGATTGTGCTTGCTCGTAGTGTCAAGCTCTTCAGAAACAATCGCCAGTCGGAGTTGCTCACATGCACACGCACGTTATCGCTTTCTGCGTGACCCCTATCGTTCTGCAGATCAAACCCCGATTTATGCTCATCATGTCCGCTGTCGACTAGCTCTGCTTTTCCATAATATTGATGCCCGCGTTCAGCGCGGAAAAAGGCAAGCAAGCACGGCAGAAGGGAGAAAGGGAACGAACAACGGAACCCCAAATAGCACAATAAAAACGATACAAAGCTGAAGCAGCTCAAGGCAGAGAAAAACGGCAAGCAACAAAGCAAACGTGGCAAAGGTCAGGACAGGGCGGCAGGCAAAACGGAAAGCCCAAGCCATGAAGGAAACTCAGCTGGAGGCAGAAAGCGGAGAAACAGAAAGCAGAAGCAGCAGAAAGCACAACATACTATCCGAAACGCAAAAGACAGAAACGAAGGCAAAACAGAAGGCATTAATCAATAAGCTGAAGGATGAAGCACAAACAGCAAAAGCAGTAAGCAAAAAGGAGAACCAGTACAAAACCAGAAGCAGCAGACAACCCAAGCAAGGACAAGCCGAAAGCGCGAAGCATACCAAGCCACAAGCAAAAGGGAAAGCGCAATCAAAGCGTAAGGGGCCAACCAAAAGCATAAAAGATACTAGAAAAGCCAAACACCGAAATGTTTCGGATTCCGCCCGGTATTGAGGCCTGGCACTGCAACTTCGCATCTGCAATATGCTTGTATAATACCTTCATTCGTAACGCTACAGAATCAGAGCTTCTACCAAGACTGAAGTTGCACTCAAGCAATGATTCTCGGCTGAGTTAGTCCGAAGCAGCGGTCATGAGGCTTAAGGCGTGGTCGTGCTGGCTGCACGGGGACGTCAGATGTCATGGGAGTTAAAAGCTGGCTGTAAGACGAGCGGTGTCAATGGCTCTTGCAGAATGTGTCGGTGTACGATGTTGTTCCGTAATTTTTGAAACCAAGGGTATTTTGGGTTGTGATTGGCTTTGGAGCTTGTTCTGAAAGGGGTTTCGAGTGTTTGCTTGGAGCCGGTTTTGCAGGTTTTTCCAACTGGCGCAGGAGTTGCAACCTTTGAACACAAAAAACTCTCAGTTTCGCGCAAGAGTTTCAGCCTTTTAGCACAAAAGTATAAGTTTCAAAGCTTATGGCGCCAACGCTTCGCAAACTTCTCCAGCATGTTCCCAAAACTCCACTGCCCAATCAGGCCCAAAACATGGAATCTTGTTTTGGTTGTCCGGAAGAACCAGCTTCCAGACTCAATTAGAGCCCAAGTGTCAAGGCCCAGACGCTTGACAAGAAACTGAGTGCCGATCCGGGGACAAGTCCGGGAAGTCGCCTTATCTGGCTGTCAAGGAGATCAACTTAACAAGACGCCTCTCGTTAGCCCCCCATCCAGCGCAGGTGCAACGGCAAAGCCAGTCGCGGCGCGCTGAGTTCCCCACACTGTTCTGGGATAAAGGGTAAACGCGACCTCAGTAATGATGCAATAGCACCGAAGCACAATTCTGAAGATCTGGCTCGACGTGAACATGGCGGGGAATATCGGGAGGGTCTGACACTTGAGGATCACTTGAGGTTTCAAAGGCTGCATCAGATAATCAAGTAACAACAAACACCAACCGACCCAAAACCCCAGAAGGATGGTCGCAGTCGTAGTAGTGGCAGTGGCCGTGCAAGTAACACTAGTCCTGTCGCGGTCCTTTTCTGAGGAGCGCAACGCCTCGCAGAAATAGTTCTTGAAAGCTGCGGGACGGTCTGACACTTGAGGTTTCAAAGGGCTGCATCAGATAATCAAGTAACAACAAACACCAAGCTACTGCTGCTGCTACTTCTACTACTACTGCTACTTGTACTACTACCACTACTGCTACTACTACTACTACTACTACTACTCCTGCTACTACTACTACTGCTGCTGCTGCTACTACTACTTCTATACTACTACTACTACTACTACTACTACTACTACTACTACTACTACTACTACTACTACTACTACTACTACTATCCCTTCTGCTCCTGCTAATGCTACTGCTCTTGCTCCTGCTCTTGCTCCTGCTACC
>CAJNDV010036835.1:6865-21329 GCA_905221635.1 Symbiodinium sp. CCMP2456 | reverse complement strand
CCCCCCCCCCCCCAAAATGGTCCCCTTTGGGAGTCGGTGGAGCAACAGTGTTGATATGATTTTACCCGCGAGCTCCGGATGCTTAGCTTGGACCCCGAGCCCTTTGCTTCGATATGACAACCCTTTGTTTTCATGGGCCTTAAGTCCAAAGCTTAGTGGCCCGTAAAGCCCGAATGCTGCACTTGTTATTTTTAGATCCTTAATTCTTAAACCCTAAACCCCTAAACTCCCAAACCGATTCTTTACAAAGAGGAATCCTACGACTCGTAACCCTTAAACCCCTGAGCCCCGAAACTCCCAAACCGATTCTTTAAGAGAGGAATCCTACGACTCGACGTGGGATCCTGCCCAGTCCCAGCCGGGGCAGGCGATGCTGGGGTCTGGGGATGTAGAGCCGGTTTTGGGTTTTGGGTTTTGGGTTTAGGGTTAAGGGTTTTGGGTTTAGGGTTTAGGGTTTAGGGTGAAAGGATCTGGACAGTAGAGCCCTTAAAGGGGGGTCCTATAAAGCACCCTTGAGTAGTGTAGGGACCCAAATTTTGGGCAAAGCCAGGGTCCCTTGTGGGTCCCAAACAGTAGGGTGCCGTATGAAGAGTGCACTTGCTTGTCTAGGATACTTGTGACAACTACCCTAAACTTTAAATCCTAAACCATAAAGGCTTTGGGATTCTTTTTGAGTAGAAGCCCAATAGTTGGAAGCCCTAAGAGCAATTCATAGGGAGTCCCAGCACCAATTGTCTCGAATCCGGTTTCCAATTTTTTGGGGTTTACTATAGGGATTTGTGGTCGAAGGATTCAGGATTCTGCAGGGGTTCATAGCATGCTGAGTAGGTTGTACAGGACTTGTTGCGGGTTTTTGCTAGGGACTTGAAGTTCAGGGTGCTGTTTATTTTGTTTGGGCTGCGGGTTTTGAGTTTGGGGTTTGGAATTTTGGGATTCAGCAGGTTAGCTCGGCGCTTGCAGAGTGCAAGGTTCTAGGGTTCGGGAAAGATGTAATGTGTACTGTTGATGATACAAATCCTGCATTACGTTAAGAACCCTAAACCATCGGGATTGTGGCATGTTCCTTACTATGGGTAGTGCAGGGTTTATATCATCAACCGTAGTTGAGTTTCCAGGGTTTGGGTCTTGGGGCGTCGGATTGCTCGGTGGGTTTAAGGATGTTGAGAGTCTCAGTAGGTCTTGAGTCAGGGTTTAACGTCAGGGTCGAGGGTCTTGAGGTTTGGGTTGAGATTCATTGTTAAAGTGCAGATGGGGTTGGCGGATGATTGGCGGTTTCGTGGTTAGAGTTCGGACAGCGCAGTAGGATTGGGGAATCAAGTGCCAGATAATTCCGATTGCAGATATTTGGTGTTGGATCCTCTTGCGAAGTGATCCCGACGGAAGGATCCACACCATCACCGATCTAAAACCTTCCAGAACTGAAAGCAACTTAATCCACAGGCCTGTGGATGATTTTGAGCGACGTTTTGTGCTTAGCACTGTGAACCCAAGGCCTTAAAACCCTCGACCCTAAACCCTAAATGGGCAATTCTCTAATGAGGGTGCTTTTTGTAAGGCTGCCGTACTATGTTTGGGATCCAAAAAAGGGACTCTGTTTTGGAGAACTACCCAAATCCTTTTAATCTTCAAGCCCGAAGCCAGCTTAAAACCCGAACCGGAGACCGGAGAGCTCTGTAGGTTTCCACATGTTTCTTTTTGCATCTAGCTTTGATTGGCGTTTAGGGTCGAGGGTTTATTTCTCCTTTGCGTCAAGGTCTCGATATGGGTAGTTCTCTAAATTAGGGTCCCTTTTTAGCCCCCCCCCAAAAAAAAATAGAAAGAGGACCATAAAAGGGATCCTAATTTACTGAACTACCCATATGAAGTATGATTTGCCCCGAAGCCTCATTCGTAGATTCTTGACGACCCGGCAGTCGACCGCCGTTGTTGCTTTAAAGCTTTCTTGCTGCATTCGCACGAGCAGCTACACCTAGCATGGCAGGGCTGTTTGGGAATCTTGAATTCACCCCTTCCCCTATCCCGATTGACCATAAACCCTAAACCCTAAACAAAGGGACTCGTACTAACGGGCCCTATCATTGATCTTCAGCAGCAGGATCCCTCGTTGCAAGGACCCCTCCATAAGCACGGTTTAGGGTTTCGGGTTGGGAGATGCTTTGAGGAGTGGGGGTCTATGGATCCCTTGAGCAAAACTCTGACGCCCCGGTCTGCAAGGAGGTACCCCTGTGGATGCGTCCGAATATTCTCAGCGGCTTCTTTGGCGGCATCAAGCCCAAGAAGTCCCGTAACTTATGTAGCAGGTTGCTGGCCTACAGGAACTATCAGCTCAGTAGTCTCCCAAGGAGCCCCGAAACCCTAAAACCCTAAACCCTAAGACCTTAACGGCTTTTGTCGGGTTCAAGAAGGAATGAGTCCCCCCAGTCGGGTCGAAACTTATTAGTTCCCGCCCCTGTAGTGGAGGAAGGCCTCTCTCATCGCGAGGTGGAGGAGGGTTCAGGGTTAAGGTGTTTGGGGTTCAGTCAGCGTTGGGATGTGGGGTTTAGCGATACCACGGAAAACCCGACACCGTAATTATGCATGAAAAAGTTGGGCTTCAAGTTGATGTGAAGTCTGAACCCCTAGACTCGAATGCAGCCGTTACTTGCGAGCCGCCGCCTTCATACATAGAATCTATAGTGTCGATCCCTAAACCTGCAGAAAATGCCGAGTACCATTGGCCCTGTGTTTGGTCACCAGGCTTGGTCACAAGGCTTCTTGAAATCCTACTTAAAGGTTCACAGGACGTAGTACATTAGGGTTATAAATAAGGTAACTATACGTATAATTACGTATGATCCCAATTAAAGTACGTATAACAGTACTTACTAAGTCCCATGAGCCTCCAAGTAGACCTATCCTCTGAACGGTAAACCTTGAACCCTGAAGCTGAAAGGCTTCGTGTGATATAAGGGCCGTTAATATAAAATTAGAATAGGGTTTTGGTGTATATGAGACCCTAATGAAAACAAAGAGCCACCGAAACCCTATTCTAAATTAGTGATGTGGTGGGCGTTTGGGCTTAGGACGACAAGCCTCGTCCCAAGCTTCTCGGACAAGATGTTTCCACCTAAGGGCCATGTTTGAAGGGTTCCTCGAAGCGTACGAGGAGGGTTCCTTTCAGGTTACTTTCATGCTTACTTTATGGGCACTATGAGGGTTAAGGGTGTGGAGTACTATCGGAATTACGAATCGCGCTGTGGGAAAGTAGCCCTCATGTAGATACTTAAGGATCTCTGGGCCTGACAGCCACGACAGCACCAGTGTGGATGCAAAAACGAGGCTCTGGCCTCCATGGCCAGGAACAGAGTCCTCGCATGTCGCGCAGCCACGATTTTTGCTGCGCCCAGACAATGCTGCGCTGGCCCTGAAGGCCGAGGTCAAGCTCCTTCTCAAGGAGCTGAGCAGCGCCGTCTACCGCGTCAGCAAGGAATCCGAAGACCTTCACGCACAAATTCGCTGGAACCAGCAAACGGCGGACGGAGTCCAGATCTCCACTGAGCACTTGCCCAATAGACTGCGCATCCTTCGCAGTGTGTTGGGGAACCTCGAAGGGGCACTTGACAAGGCTCAACGAGCTCGAAAGAACAAGATGGCTCTCCTAAAGGCTGTCGCTGATGATCGACACTGTTGGTGACTTCAAGAAAAGGAGGTTCAAGGTTGTGATGCCGGTGTGTGTAGAGACGTGAGAGACATTCAGCTCTTGTTTCACATGGCGTTTGCCTGCAACAACCCCAAACCCTAAACCCAGAAACTCAGAAACTCAGCTGAATTTCAACCTACACCTCTAACTTAAGCATATTTTCACTTCGGAGCTTCCATCCCTAAAACCCTGAAATCCGGAATCTTAAGTAAGCCCAAATCCTGACACACTTAAACCCTAAACCGCAAACCCTAAACCCCAAACCCTAAACCCCCAAACCCTAAACCCTAAACCCCAAGCCCCAAACCCCAAACCCCAAACCCTAAACCCCTAAATCCAAAACCCAAAACCCTAAACCCCGAACAAACCCCAAATCCTAAACCCCAAACCACTCCTCAGTTTTGAGGCTTTCAGCTGGCGAGCTCGGCAGGGCCCCTCTGTGAGGAGCCCGCGAAGACTCGCAGTTGGAGCTGGTAATGCAGGGTTCAGAGTTTAGGGTTTAGGGGTTTGGGTTTAGGGGTTTAGGGGTTACGTTTAGGGATTTAGGTTTTAGGGGTTTGGGGGTTTAGGGGTTAGGGGTCCAGGGGTTTGGGGTCTAGGGAAATAATTGCCAATACTATTTTGGAGGGTTCCTGAAGGGTTTAGGGTTTAGGGTTTAGGTTACAGATGATTGAATACCGCCAAACCCTTCTTCCACCTGTTACGGCCCCTATATGACTTCGGTTCATCGCGAAGGGTTCGGTTGGTGTTGGGGAATCGGGGTGTTACCTTTCTGGATTGTTTGATTTGCAGCTTGTTTGCAAACTGTGTGCAGAGTACGTGCGGACGGAAATGTTGATTGCAGATTCTTTGCAAAATATTAGCAGAATTTTTGCGGCTGGAATTTTGGATTGCAGACTGTTTGCAGATTCTTTTTCAGAATTGTTCAGATTTGTCACTGTTTTCTTCATATGTGCCCATATGCGTTTACCAGTTTTCTCTGCTTTCCCAAGAGCAGAACCGAGAGGTCTGGCTCCATACCCCTGAAAGGGCTTCCCTTTAAAGCAGGGAGTGCGGGGCAGAAAGGCACCACCCACAAGCCCACCACGCGCAAGGCTGGGAATCCGCCACAGATCTGCAAAGCACCTGCAATCCCAAATTCCGTTTGCAAACGATCTGCCGAAAATCTGCAATCCACCCCCGAACCTAATCCACAAAAGATCTGCAAAAGTTCTGCAAACAATAATAGGTTTTTTGCAACATACTATCTTTCCCAGGCAGATTCTCATAACCCTAAACCCTAAACCCTAAACCCTAAACCCTAAACCCCAAACCGGCATATGCAGGAGCCTCTCCGCGGTGTCGCCTTCATCATCCATGCCGCGCAAGGTGCCGCGCAGACCCACGACGAGGAGCTTCGTTCAGAGGGGCCAGGTCTTCGGGCTATAGAGGGTTTAGGGTTTAGGGTTTAAGGGGTGAGGGTTTAGGATTTAGGATATAGGATTTAGGGTTTAAGGTTTAGGGTTGAGGATTTAGGGTTTAGGGTTTAGGGTATAAGGGGTGAGGGTTTAGGATTTAGGATATAGGATTTAGGGTTTAAGGTTTAGGGTTTCGGGTTTAGGATTTAGGGTTTAGGATTTAGGGTTTAGGATTTAGCGTTTAGGGTTTGGGTTTAAGGGGTGAGGGTTTAGGATGTCGGGTGTTGGGTTTAGAATTTAGGATTTAGGGTTTAGGGTTTAGGATTTCGGTTTTAGGGTTTAGGATTTCGGGTATAGGGTTTAGGGTTTAAGGTTTATAGTTTAGGATTGAGGGTTTAGGATTTAGGGTTTAAGGTTTAGGATTTAGGATTTAGGGTTTACGGTTTAGGGTTTGGGGTTTAGGGTTCGGATGTAGGGTTTAGGGTTGAGGGTCCGCAAATACGAGTCTTATAAGTGGTACTTACATGCGGGATTCTGAAACAAACCATGGTAAGACTTCCGACTATAGAGACCCTACTCTCTACTACGTGGGTACTTAGACAGGTTTGAGGGGTATACTACCCAAAACCCAAAACCCAAAACCCTAAACCCTAAACCCATGCAAGCCCAAAGCCCAAACCCCAAGGCCCCGGGTTCCTAAACGTTAAACCCTGGACTGTACCGTTCAAACGCACACAAGTCTTGGAAGACAAGACAGCAAACGCAGCGAGAAAATGAAGCAGCCAGAACAGGGTCCCTAAACACCGTAAAACAACAAACCTATAGGATTTAGAGGTTATGGTTTTGGCCTGTTTCGGATTTTAAGACCGCCGGACCCGAACAGTTCCTTAAGCAAGGATGGCACTGCCGTGACTGGTGCCAGCCCGTACGGGCCGATGTCGGGCCAGGTCGGAGCATTCAAGCCCTAAGGGTCCATGTGCCCAAAAGGGCTACTGGTTTAGGGTTTAGGGTTCAGGGGTTTAGGGGTTTAGGGTTTAGGTGTTAGGGTTCTTTAAGCCAGAAGGGTTACCCCTTGGATACCAGAAGGGCTTTGGGGTTTGGGTACGAAAAAAAGGGTCCATGTAAATGTACCCATAGTATATACTTTCGCCTTATACAGGGACAACTTCAGGAACAAGTGTATACTAATTGGATACATGGACCCTTAGGGCAAGGCTTCTGGAGTGGAGCGGCTCAGGGCTCAGAGTCGCGATGTGTTCGGGAGTTTAGCGCCGGCTCTTCTGGACTGTCGGAGTAGGCAGTTTGACAACCCTAAACCCAAAACCGTTTCTAAACCTTAAACCCTAAACCCTAATGTGGACTGTATGGTCTAGCCTGCTGTCTATTTCCAGGATTCTTGAGGGTTTCCACGCATGTGTTGAATCAAGCTGGTGATGCTTAGCACCTGAATATATGGGTTTGGCTTTGGACGTGAGAACGATTGGTTTAGGGTTTAGGGTTTAGGGTTTGGGGTTTAGGGTTCATAGGTTCAAGTGCAAGGTTTTAGGATTGCTGAGCGTTTTTGGGTTAGTGCTTCGGCTGACGTCGCGGTCCAACACTAAACCCTAAACCCTAAACCCTACTGTTGATGGACAAAATTCTGCATGACCCAAGTATAGTATAGTACCATAAATCCCATAGTTTAGGTATATAAGGTCATGCAGGATTTTGTCCATCAACCGTAGTTTCAGGAGTATCCAGTTCAAGGTGTTCATGGTCTACAGCTTGAAGTTTTCGGCAGGGTCCTGCGAGCGGTATGTTCCCGGCTCTTGGCTTTGTGTTTGTGTTTCGGCACGCTGTGCTGAACCTTACGTCAATATGACTTGACATGTTCATACATCTGTCCTCCACGGCCTGCGAAGACCACAGTAAACTCTAAGCCCTGCGCTGACACGCAGGTTATGGTGGCGACCAAGGACAGGTACCGCAATGTGTTGGAGTGCCCCTTTACTCCTCGCATGTTCAGGTTGTCTTATGAAACTGAGAGAAGAAACAGCGCGCCCGACCTGTGTAGTATCTGGATTTAGGGTTTTCGGAGATCTCCTTCATCACTTGTTGTCATTTGCCACTACTTGAAGCCTAAACCCTAAACCCTAAGCCCTAAACCCTAAACCCTAATCTCGTTTCCAGTCAGCTCAGAGACTCTCTTTGTCAATGTTGCCGCCTCTGCCTTCTGAAAAGCCGTTGCCCATGCTGAGGGATGTGTTCTAGTTATGTCGGTTGTAACTTGATTACAGAAGTACAAGTATAGTACTAAGGCTGCAAATGAAGTCCACACACCCGGAATCAAAATTCAGGTTTTGAGATTGACCAAGCTGCACCATAAACTCCTGGTTCTTGCAGGAAGCGTGCAGATATTGCCTTCTGCGTGCCTTGGCACACCGAAGAGCTTTCTGTATTCAGGAAGCTGCAGCCACTGACCAACCTTTTAGTTTATAAGGAAGTCTACATTGTAGTTCCTTTTTCGGTTTAACCGAATATATGTTTAGGATCCTGTAATAAGGTAACCCCAAACAGACACTACAATAGAGACTATAGGTATATGGAAGGACTCTACAAGCCGCAGAAACCTCGAATCACCAGATCATCAAAACTAAGGTCTGGGACCTGCAATTAAGGACCGGTGCTTTAAAACTAAGGGTTAGGACCTAAAATCAAGGGCAGGAGCCAACTTTTCCGGAGGCCATTTCCATTGATCTGAGGAGGCCGCACCCTGCTCTGACACAGTGGAATGCCTAAACCCCAAAGCCCTAGGCCCAAAGCCTTTTACTAGGCAGGCTCCCATGCACGCAAGAGCCTCCAACCCTAAACCCTCAGCTTTAATCTGGCCGGATTCAGCCCGGACTTCTAAACCCTGAACACCCTAAATCCTGAAACCCTAGACCCTAAACCTTAAACCCTGAAAACCCTAAACCCTAAACCCTAAACCCTAGCCCGAAGTTCCGAATTCCAAACCCCTGACCTGACACCGAAGTCTAATCAAAACGGTGGTAAGACCCGGGAGCTCTTGCAGAACCCCTATACTTAGGGGTACTTAGAAATAATTTTTAATCTTTGGTTACTATAAACCCTAAGAAGCAGCTAAAAATATAATTTTTGCTAGGGGTCCAAGTTCAGTATAGTATACTTAAAGGTTCATGGGGCTTCGTAACTAGGGTTATACAGAAGGCAGCTATACTTACAATTACTTATATCCCCAATAAATAAAGGTACTTATAGCTGCACTCATGAAGTCCCATGAACCTCCGAGTAGTGACCTAAGAGCCCTTGCTGGTCCCTTCAAGGAGCTCCTTTAAGGAACCAGTGGCAGGCAAAACCTAGGACTCCCGGAAGTCTATGAAGCCTGAAAACCCTTACAGCAACCGTGTAGAGCCTTACTAGAACCCTTTAAACGCAACAGCGAAATCTTCCAAGAAGAATCCAGAGCAACCTCAGAACGTCGA
Source organism: Symbiodinium sp. CCMP2456 (assembly GCA_905221635.1). Taxonomy (NCBI): domain Eukaryota; class Dinophyceae; order Suessiales; family Symbiodiniaceae; genus Symbiodinium; species Symbiodinium sp. CCMP2456. Next base: position 12,771 of record CAJNDV010036835.1, on the reverse strand, counting down.
ACTTTGTGGCACAGAGTGCGCCTCGAGACTAAATTTTAGGGTTTGGTTTAGGAAGTATGGACACTTCCCTGTTCTAGGCGTTTGGGGTTTTAGGTATCATGGGTTTGGGGGATACTAGTCAGGGTATCTAGACCCGAAGCCTTTTTATGGATGCCCGTATAAATACACCCGTATAGGAGACCTTAAAAGACGACTATAGTTCTTAGAGGAACCCGAGACCCTCAATGTGGCACCATGCAAGGAAAGGGCTTCTCGCGGATATCGGAGGCGATGTTGACGTTGGATGTCCACTGCGAGCAGGTTTGGGCCCCAGACACTAGGGAGGATCCAAAAAGTAGATCCCTTAAAGGGGGTTCCTATAAAGAGCCTTTAGTAGAGCCTTTAGTAGTATAGGGTCCCAAATTAGGGGATCTACTTTCTAGATCCGTCCGGGGGTCTGGGTTTGGGCCCCATGGGTCCGGGGGACTTGGTAACTCGGTGATAAGTAGACTTGAAAGTGCCCTAAAAGGGTTCCGAACTGGGCTTATGACACTTATGAGTCTAGAAAATAACTATTTACTAAGTCCGGCGACCCTCCAAGTAGAGGGGCATAAGCATAAGCATTTGACAATGACATCGCTACCCTATTCGGCTTCAACAGAAGGGGATGTATATTAATATCTCACTGTCCCAACTGTTGCTTATGTACTTGTTTGGGGCCCTAGAAACACTAGTTTAGGGTACAACCGCTCATGAACCTCAATCTGACACGCAGCGAAACATGAGATTCTTTCAACGGTTTTCACGTTTCCCCATGTAGATTTATAAGGGTTTAGGGCAAGTTGTAGTGCCCGGAATCAGTGGTCAAGACCCCGATGTATAGCTTGTGTCGGAATGAGCTCTTCCGAGAACCGTGTCTTAAGACTAGCAGGCACCGTAGAAGCCTGGATAATTACCAACATAACTACTATTTTGGGGGGCGCTCCCTTATTATTATAGTACTGTAGAGCCGAGATAATTACCAATAAAATTACTTTTTTGGAGGGGCGTTCCTTTATTATAACCGTAGTATAGTATGCCCCCCAAAACCCTAGTTTACTTACTCAGGCTTCTACATTACACAGTTTGAACCTAGGAACCCCAAACCCTAAATGCAACCGAAACCGAAGCGATAAGCATCCTAAACCCTAAACCTTAAACCCTAAACCCCTAAACCCTAAACTCTAAACCCTAAACCCTAAACCCTAAACCCGAAACCTAGATATGCGTCCAAAGAGTCCCAAAAATGGAGGAGATGCTCGGAAAGGTCTATGCAGTTCTCGGCAAGCGCCGTGCCAAGGTGCAGGCACGGAGATGGATGAAGTGAGTCAGATAGGGTTTAGGGTTTAGGGTTCAGGGGTGTAGGGGTTTAGGGTTGAGGGGTTTAGGGGTTTTAGGGTTGAGGGTTTAGGACACCTCAATAATTAGAATAGGGTTTGGGGGTATATTATACTACAATTGCAATAAGGACCCCCCATTAAGAAAAACTGTTCTAATTATTCAGGCCCCTACATTATGAGGGTTTGGGTTTAGGGTTGAGGGTTGTCAGTTTAGGCTTTAGGTTTTGCGTCTAGGATATCGGATTTAGGTCGTGTTGGTGTGTTGGTTTAGTGCTAAACCCTAAACCCTAAACCCTGGGTTTAGGGTCCTTGGTCTGGTGTACAAGGCTCATGAGTCATGGTACGGAGTTTTGAGGGACAAGTGGTGAGACATAATGCAGAGGTCTGAACACTTGGTAGTGTTATCGCCGTATGGCATAGCTTTGGCCTAGAGATAATGCTAAAGATACGGGTATAGGTCTAAGCAGGGCTACAGACATTGAGAATAGATATAGATTTAGATAAAGATATAGAAGGCAACTACTATACAACCACATAGTATCTGTATGCGGAGAAAGTATAATATACCTCCATACTTCCCTCCCCGGTTGATTCTCGGGAGTTAGACTGCCAGGCGTTCTGAAGTTCTGCTTCCCTTGAAACACAGCTCATGGGACAGAGTCCATCCCTTCGGGGGTTGGAATATCGCATTCCGAGCCATCGTGCTGTCATCAAGAGCCTGAATATGCCTTAACCTAGTGCATAGAACAGAATTGTGGGCCATAGTGCAGCGTAGTTATACGGATAGCCACTGTATCTCTATCTGCATGTATATATATATATATATACACATATATATATATATATATATCCATGTCCATATCTCTGTCCTCTCTGAATACATTCTACATTCACATTGTTTGGGGCTTTCTTTGCCATGGATACGACCAAAGAGGAGCCTGACTCAGATGCCTGTATAGGCAACCGGACTTGTTAGGTTATGCAAGTAAGTCAGATTCACAGTTCGGTAGGTTTTTGCCGCTTGCTGTTTTCGTGTTCATAGTTCTATTCTACAGCGGCCCGAAAAAAGAGCCAACGATTGAACATTTATCCTTAACCCCCTTAAGCACACCACATACGAAACCTTAAACGCCGAGCCCTATATCCCCTTGCATCCTAAACCCTCAAGCAACTAAATGTTGATACCTCAGCATTTTGCTGGGACGCATGCGCTACTCTTCCGTCGCGAACGCGGCCGTGACACTTCGTGATTGGCACGACTCGTACTATTACGGTGCTGCCTTGAGATTGAGTTTGCCCGCCGCGGCTAGATCCCAAATGGCAGGCTTGCATGTTCAATCAGACCAGGCTGGCCAACCGAATGCGATTTCCCTAAACCCTAAGCCCCTAAACCCAAGCATCCGGATAAGTTTTCACTGCGACTACCCAAGTGCATTCAGGAGGAAGGCCTTCGAGAAGGGACGTCTCTCTTCTACATCCATGCTTACATCCCGCTTGCGAATTCGTTCCTTGGCTCAGATCTGCTGCGGCATCTAGCGTTCGTGCGAATGTTCAAAGTTTATGCAAGATTCTGTCGGGGTCTGTAACATTTGCAGAAGACGTACTCTGGCAATCGGGATCCTTTGCGTTAGTACTACTTGGGATGTGGGCACAGCAGCGCACTCCTTCCCACCACACTTTCACGCCCGGCTGTCCAAGATTTATGTTATGCTCCCTGCTGTGACGAGGGGATCTTCTTTGGTAAGTACTTGAGACGAATGAGAGCTTAACGGTGGGCCATGAGTAGGACTATGTTTGGGATATCCCCAATCAGGGTACCCATATCCTGTGTTACAACCAGCTGACGAAGGTCCCTGCTCCTGCTTAAGCCCTAATGTCCCCATAAACCACCATAGCACCGAACAACAACCCTTTACAAGCACATAGTTAGCACAAAAAAAGGCCTTGCACAACACAGAATAAGGAAACCCTAAACCCGAAAAACGATGATTTGATGACTTGCATCATGAGATGTCTGAATGAGGCCTCTGGATGCAGTCTGAGGTGTAGGCCCTACAGGGGGCAAGTCTCGCCGCGGAGAAAGGGGGGGCTAGTGCACTAAACCCTAAACCCTAAACCCTAAACCCCTAAACCCCTAAACCCTAAACCCTAAACCTGGGTTTCTAGGCACAACCAACTGTCGGGTCGAGGTTTGATCTCGCCAAAGATCTCCGGCAAGCGGCATCAGGCCACAGCGACAGAGTTGGGGTTTAGGGTTTAGGGTTTAGGGGTTTAGGGTTTAGGGTTTAGGGGTTTAGGGTTTAGGGTTTAGGGTTTAGGTTCGGGTTTAGGGTTGCGTTAGGGCCTAGGGCATCAAAACAGAGCCAACCAAGAGACACCGCGCCAATACAATGTCGTAAAGAACCATCAGCATTGGCCTTGGATCCTTTTGATAAGAGTCCCTGTTGCAAAGGCGTCTTGCTCAATTCTACTCTGGATTTGTTACTCTAGGGGCCTACACAATTACCAATATTATTTGGGGCTTTCCTTACTATAAATATAGTTATGATGTTCCCCACAATCCTATTCTAATTGTCAACACCCAAGAAATGCCTTAGTGCCATCCGGCTACTCCAAAGAGTCAACGCTAGACACTAAACCCTGAGGCTTTGTTTCGGCGACTCGGACACAAACAGCTCCAAATGAAAACTTTAAAGCTCCAAGCAGAAAGCAATCAGTATTACCCCAAAGAATGACCCGGAAGTTCAACAAGCGAGGGTTTAGGGTTTAGGGTTTAGGGCCCAAGGGCCTTCCACTTTCATGAGTTACCTTGGCCAGAAGGTAAGCGCTTGATGCCATTTCGTGGCTTCGGCACACCTTTGCACCGCCTACGGCTGATGGACAAAATCCTGCATGACCCTATATACCTAAACTATGGGATTTATGGTGCTATACTATATTTGGGTCATGCAGAGTTTTGTACATCAACAGTATCATCCCTGACCTCTAAAACACTTGTAGTCCTCGGTGGTAAAGGGTTTACGGAATGGTCACTTTACTACCCCTAACCCTAAGCCCAGACTCCTGGACGGATCTAGAAAGTAGAACCACTAATTTGGGACCTAATGCTACTAAAGGCTCTTTATAGAAACCCCCCTTAAGGGATCTACTTTTTGGATCCTCCCGGGGGTCTGGGAACTAAAGTCCTTCTTGAAGCCCTCTGCCCTGATCAGTACACAATGGGGTTTAAGGTTGAGGATTTAGGGTGTACCTTAACCTACCCAAAACCGACATTTTTCTAGGGTCCCTATAAATTCCATATTAGGGTTTATAATAAGGACCTACAAAAAACTAGGTTTTGGTAGGTTAAGGTAGGGTTAAGAGAATCCAGAGAGATGCACTGCAGGCCACGTGTCGTTTCACTGCGCCTTCTCACACTGGGAGCTGTCGGAGGAGGATCCGTTCCAGGACCGGAGGGTCTAGGGACTACGGGTTTAGGGTGCAGTATAACATATAGTATAGCTATGTACAGACTCTACGCTTCGTGGCTGAGTAGGTAACCTTTAACCTTCTGGGGCTCTTATAATCCTACTATGATTCAAAATGTTAACCTTTTTGGGCTAGGGTACTCAGCCCCCAAGTACGGTGGTATTATGTCGTGATTATTTATTCCAACCTCTCGAGCCTCTAGCTCGCAACCAGGAGCCCTCGTCCCTAGAAGCCGTATGAAATAGAATCATATAGATTAGGAGTTTGGTCGGTGCGTAGAGGCCTTTTTAGCTTGGGCACCAGCGCAGAAGGCTTATTCTTTCAGGAGACAGCACAGAAGGCTTCTTCTTTCCTTCAGGCGATCTGGGAGAGTTGAAGGTTTACTATGGTTTAGTGGGAATGAAACTAGATGAGGACTTCGCTTTGAGATGGGATGCGCGTGTTGCAGGAAGCTTCGCTGACACCCGACGAGCTGGAGGAGCATGTGCACCAGTTAGTCGATAAACTTTGAGAGGTCAGACTGGGCCGCTTAGTTTGACTACAGGTTCAAAGTCGTAAATCTTGGGTACCTGTTGTAACCCCTACAATCTAATATTGGTTTCGACATTCCTGATGAATGAGCGTAATATAGGGGCCTAAATAAATACCCCTACTATTTTGGGAGCTCCTTATTAGAAATATAGAATAATATACCCCAAAACCCTATTCCAATTTTTAAGGCCCCCACATCAGTCAGGGGTTCGGTACGTAGGCTTCAGGATCCTACAGGGTTATGGGCTGAAGGAAGCTCCACATGGGCAGTCATCTAAATCAGGGTCCCTGTTAGGTCCCCAAGATAGTACGGCACCCTTGTAAGAAGCATCCCAAAAGGGACCCCATTTAGAGAACTACCCATACCGAACCCTGACAGTACCCTTATAGAAACCCTTAAAGATCCCTTGAAGGAACCCGAAAAAAGGACCCTAACTTGGAGAACTACCCACAGGGTTTCGCTTGATCAAAGTCTTCGAGTACAAACTTGACTGCCAGAAGGTCTCAGCGGTCCAGAAGACATCGGCTGTTTAGGGTTTAGGGTTTCGG
>CAJNDV010036834.1:0-21330 GCA_905221635.1 Symbiodinium sp. CCMP2456 | reverse complement strand
TTTAGGGTTCAGGGGGCTTTAGGGTTTTAGAGTTTGAGGGTTTAGGGTTTTAGAGCTTTAGGGCTTTAGGGTTTGGGGCGTTAGGGCTTTAGGGTTTTAGAGTTTGAGGGTTTAGGGTTTAGGGTTTTAGAGCTTTAGGGCTTTAGGGTTTTAGAGTTTGAGGGTTTAGGGTTTTAGAGCTTTAGGGCTTTAGGGTTGTAGAGTTTGAGGGTTTAGGGTTTTAGAGTTTTAGGGCTTTAGGGTTTGGGGCGTTAGGCTTAGGGCTTTAGTGTTTGAGGGTTTTGGGTTTAGGGTTTTAGAGTTTTAGGGCTTTAGGGTTTGGGGCGCTAGGAATCTAGGGTTTAGAGTTTAGGGCACTGAGAAACTTGTCAATCTCCGTTTATGGCTGCGGTAAGAGGTGCCTATCCATGATATTCTTTCAGGGATTTCAGGGATTTCCAAAATTACAACCCAGAGGAATTCGCTACGGGTCCATGTACCCAAATGGTATATACGATATGGCCCCAAAGTACATATATAGGGATTACTTTAAGGCCAAAGTATATACTTTTTGGGTATATGGACCCAGAGGAACTAGGAACGGCCACAGGAGCTTGGGTGCTTCATAGGGCCCACCCACAGGCCCCAGAGTAGTTCCTTGTTGTGGCTTATATTTAGGATCCTATTGGGTAATCCCCAAACGGGAACTGCTATGGGGCCTACGGGTATTTATATAAGAGAGCCTTGGTACGGAACTCTAAAATTGCTGTTTTTGGGTTCAGGTAGAAAGCCTAAACCCGAAACCCTAAAGCCTAAACCCTGAACCCTAAACCCTGAACCCTAAACCCTGAACCCTAAACGCTAGACCCTAAACACTAACCCGTGAATTTGGAACCTTGAGGTTGGTTTTGGAGTGATGGGTTTCGGGTTTCAGGGATAAGCTCGGTTAGTGTAGGGGTCTTAGTAATTAGAATAGGGTTTTGGGGTTTAGGGTTTAGGGTTTTGGGGCCCAGCCTACTATAACTATAATAAGGACCTCCCCCCCAAACCCTATTCTAACGATTAAGGCCCCTACAGTGGGTGGTTCGTTGAGAACGGAGGTGGAATGCAGAGGATTAACAAGATTGGGGGTTACTGGGCTCTTGTTCAGGGATGTAAATTTTAAGTTACCACAAGAAAGAAACCACATCATTTTTGTTTTTCAGAGCCCTATTGTGGCAACGTAAATTAAGTCCCTTAACAAGAACCCAGTTTAGGGGTTTTGGGGGTTGATTCCCGGGTTTAGTACAGCGGGTTTATAGGGGTCTAGGATTCGTGTTGCCAAGACTACGGGTTCTAGGGCTCAAGGTCGGGGCTTTAGGGCCCACCTTCACCCCAAATAACCTAACTTTTTGAGGTCTTATATACAGAAATGGTAGTACGGAATCCTAAAAAGGCAGGTTCTTTAGGGTCCAGGTAGAGCTTTAGGGCTGAGCGTTTAGGACTCAGGCGTTCAGTCAGGATTGCAGGGTTCAAGGTTCAGAGCTTTAGGGTTTAGAGCTTCACCTTTACACAGGTTTGCGGGCATAGCGAAAACATGTATTGGAAGTTGACCAGCCTGCCTGCGTCTACCGTATCTACTTCTAGCACATACTCGAGTACACACACACACACAGACACGCATGTACCGATTGCAGTATATGTAATCATGATCATATTCACCACCCCCATGATGTTGGTCAGCATATTATTCTGTGTTGTGTCATTTCCTGGCTTCACCACAAAAAACGGCAGCGTTTTGTTGTTGCAGTTGAAACGACAGGTGCATGCTATCACATATTCTTAGGTTCTGGTGCATTCTTCAGAAGATTTCAAATCCTTCAACGGTGTCGCTACAGCTCTTCAGATGTTTGTAGCCCTCCAGGAACAATCCTGTCGGTACCTTGCCGATGGCCGACCCTGCAAACGCCGTGACCCAAGACCATGCCGATTCGGTACCCTAAGCCCCAAACCCTAAACCCTAAACCCTAAACCCCTAAGCCCCTAAACCCCTAAACCCCTAAACGCATCTTTCGCAACTCTAATCATTAAGGCCCCCAGATACATCAGGGTTCAGGTAAAAGGCCCCAGCCCTCCAAGGGTCCGCAAACCTGAGTGAATGAACCGTACGGTCGAAAAACGCAGCGCTAAACCGAAATGCCGCATGAGCCTCATCAACCCGAAACCACAACCCGAAACTCGAAACCCTAAACCCCTAAACCCAAAACCCGAAACCCTAAACCCTTAACCCCTAAACCCTAAGTCCCTAAATCCCTAAACCCCGAAAACCCTAAACACCCTAAACCCTTAACCCCTAAACCCTAAGTCCCTAAATCCCTAAACCCCGAAAGCCCTAAACACCCTAAACCCGAAACCCCAAAACCCTGAATCCTCAACTCCCGAAGCCCGAACCCTGAACCCCTAAACCCCGAAACCCCAAAACCCTAAACCCGAAACCCGAAACCCCTTTAAGGAATCCTATAGACCCCGTTAGGGTTTAGGGTTTAGGGTTTAAGGTTTTTTAACATCTCCACAGCTGAAAAAGCCTGTGCCCTGCCCATGCAGCTCGTCTTTGCGACTACACCATTGTTGGAGGGTGTAGGGTTTTCTGTGTTTAGGGTTTAGGGTTTTTTTGGGAGTTTAGGGCTTTAGGGGTTCAGGGTTCAGGGTTTAGGGTTTTAGGGTTTTCGGGTTTGGGGTTTAGGGTTTAGGGGTCTTGAGTAGCTTTGCGTCTTTGTTTTGTTATCGCTTTTTGGTGTTTTGGTTCCGGTGGTGTTCATCTCCAATCGCATGCCGCTTACTTCAAAAGCGGAGCAGAGATACGATCCCAATATCTACATCACTGTAGAGTCCAGGTCAATCCCCAATCTACCCCTAGTCTGCATTATTTGTACGCGCTTCTTTTCTTGGATTGCTTCAAGTATCCTGAACACAAGACTGGCTAACCCTAAAGCCCTTAACACCCCAATGCCCTAAAACACTTAAGCTTTACATCCCAAACACTTAAAGCCCCACACCTGAAACCCAACACCGCAAAGCCGTGATGCCCTACACTCTAAACCCCAAACCCTTAAAACCTGAAGCCCTAAACCCTAAACCCCCTAAAGCCTTGCAGTGCCCTACACCCTAAACCCCCTAAAGCCTTGCAGTGCCCTACACCCTACACCCCCTAAAGCCCTGTAGTGCCCTACACCCTAAACCCCCCTAAAGCCCTAGAGCGTCCTTACAGTAGTTCTCTAAATAAGGGTCCCTTTTCAGATCCCCAAAATAGTACGGCACCCTTATAAAAAGGACCCCCAAAAAGGACCCTCATTGAGAAAACTGCCCCTAAATCCTGAAAACTAAACCTTAAAACCCAAAACCCAAAACCCTAAACCCTAAACCCCAAACCCTAAACCCCAAACCCTAAACCCTAAACCTAAACCCTCCTTAGAAAGCTGCCCTTAGCTCGAGCCCCGATGTATCTCCCCAGGTGTGGCTGCTGACCATGCAGTCCTTCGGGGACCTGGCTCTGCTCTCATTTTTTGGGAGTTTTTTGTTTTTTGTTATTATTAGTATTATTATTAGTAGTATTATTATTAGTATTATCATTATTATTAGTATTATTATTATTAGTATTAGTATTATTATTAGTATTATTATTATTATTGTTATTATTATTATTATATATATATATATTTATTTATTTATTTTTTGTTTTTGTTTTTTTTTTGTGGGGGAGGGGGTGGTATTTCAGAGATGTATTATTTGGTGTAAAAGGGTGGGATTAAGGTTTGGGTTTTGAGGATTTGAGGGTTTATCAAGGCTTGGGGTTTGAGGATTTGAGGGTTTATCAAGGTTTAGGGTTTGAGGATTTGAGGGTTTATGAAGGTTTAGGGCTTGAGGATTTGAGGGTTTATCAAGGTTTAGGGTTTGAGGGTTTAGGGGTTTGGATAAGACAGGGGGGAAGGTCTAGGGCTTGACGAGTTGAGGGCTTAGGGGTTCGGATGGAATAGAGGGGATTAAGGTTAAGGGCTTGAGGATATGAGGGTTTAGGGGTTTAGGGCTTGAACAGTCATCGAACCTTGTAGCACCCGGTGTGACTTGCATGCCTCTTGGAAATCACCTCATGCAGAGCCTTCATACAGATTTGTAGCATCCTTGGTTGAACCCCCCCCCCCCCAATGCAAACTACCTAAAACCTGTAGTCCTTACCAGCCCCAAGATGGAAGTTTACATCTCATAAATCCATAATAAACACGAGCCGGGTGAAACCCGTCGCGTAACCCATCTAGAATCCTGAAGAACGCTTATGCCTGATAAATGCTCAGAAGCCCTTATAGACCCTAAACCCTAAACCCTAAACCCTAAACCCTAAACCCTTCTCAAGTAAAACCCCAAGGCCACACGCCTCTCCAGCCCCATCCGCCCCTTCACGGGTGGCGAGCGTCCGGGCACACGGCAGTAACTGGGGGTTTGATTGTCTATTCTTTTGGGGTTCGTCTGAGGCTTCCGATGTATGCTATTGTCATATATATATATATATATATATAGGTATATACACATATATACATGTACACAAAGACATACCCACACTTACATCTAGACCAAATAGATGTAATCCCTTATCACTTCCAGGTTTAGTCATAAAGTATGTTGATGGTTGAATAGCTTAGTTGGGTTACATCCCAGAGGCATCGTGCCAAAGCTGCCAGAAAGGTTCCTGAGCGCAGTGTGCGGAGAGAAAGCCCAACATGCAACATCCAAAGCCTCAGTCTTTCGGCGTTGTCAGCGCCTCTTTTCGCCATCATCAGCACCTTTCTCAGAACTTCCTCACACCGATAGCCATCTCCTACTTCTCATGCTGCATCATCTACACCGTCACCATGATCATCATCAGCATCATCTTCACAATCATCATTGCTGAGACCATCACCATCGCCATGTTTGTCATCATCAATCATCATCCCAATCCACATCATCACCATCATCATCATCGCCACTGTCAGCCGCGCAGTTCATCTTGTTCAGCATCATCTGCTTCATCACCATCATCATCACCATCATAGTCATCATTGTCGCCGTCGTTCTGTCATCACAACCGTTGTCACGATCACTTCACTGCCGTCGATCGTGAAACAACAGTGTTCCATGAACCGGAAGAGCTCCTAGATCACATGTTTTGAGCAAAACCACGCTTACTGTAGGGGTCTTCATGATTAGAATAGGGTTTTGGGGGGTTCCTTAGTATAATTGTAGTATATTCTACGCCCAAACCCTATTCTAATCGTAAGGCCCCTATATTACCAAGAAACATATACAGTTCCGACTTCTTCTGGGAACAAAAATCACTATGAGAATCGCTTTGATTTCCGCCGCTGGCACATGTGCAGTTACCATGTCCTTGTCACCTGTCTCAACTTCGAGGGCTTTAGTTTCATCGGGCTCTTCATGCTCATCTTCCTTTGCACAGGGAAGAAAGCCGCCATCTGTTATGTTGAGAAGTATCACCATCAGTATTATCTTGTTTCCTTCGTCATAGGGAGCATGACAACCTACCAGGTTATTTCAGTGCGAATGTGGCCGTGCAGGCGCGCCTTTCGTTGGCTTCGAAAGAGTGGGCTGCGTACATCGTGTAGCACATTGCAGGTTTTGGAATGGACACTTCCTCCATGCACCGTGCTGTGCTCTACGGTTCAGTATATATTGCAGAATGTTTGATGTCAATTGGCGGCAGGTAACTTAAAATCAGGGTACCCGGTAAACCTTGAACGTGGAAAGTGCGCAACTTCAGTTGCCATGGAAAGCATGGTTGGTTTGACGATTTACCCCAAGGCCTAAAGACAAACCGTCGGACCCTACGGCGGAAATGGCCTGTGCATGGTTTGCTGTTCAGCTTGTTAATATTCAGATCTTCGTGCCAAGCCCCATGTCGCAAACCCTCCAAGCCCTTTGCTTTGCCTTGACATGTGGCGACATTGCCCTAAACCCTAAACCATAACCGGATCCTGCACATGTTCAAGCAATTTCAACCCGTCTTTGGCTTTGAAACCCTGTAATGTAAGGGCCTAAATAATTACCAAAGCTATTTTGGGGGCTCCTTACTATTATTCTTATAGCATAATGGACCCCAAAACCCTAAACCCTAAACCCTAAACCCTAAACCCTAAACCCGGCCTAAACCCTAAACCCTACCCTATTCTAATTTATCAAGGCCCCCATTTTAAATCCAGCTCTCAGGCTCTCATGGTTAAGTCCGAATCCCATGAGGCCCAAGCCGCAACCGCGAACTTAAGCACCGATCCCCGAAACCGGAGCGGTTTAGGGTTTAGGGTTTAGGGTTTAGGGCCCTAAACCCTAAACCCTAAACCCTAAACCTTAACCGGGAAAACCGCGACACTGTCGAACGCTAGAGCAACCCTGTTGAGAAGTTCGTGAAGTCTACACGCAAGTCGAGGACTTCACTGTAACAGAGAGGCCGAAAGAATTACCACTATTATTTTGGGGGATTCCTCATTATAAATCTATATAGTATAATGAGCTCCCAAATCCTATTCTGATTAGTAAGGCCCCTATATTTACATGCCAAAGGGCCACCTATATAGTGCTATACCATAAACCCCAAACCCTAAACCCTATACACCCTAAACCCTAAACCAACAATAAACCCTAAACCGTTACACAGCCCGAAGATCCCAAGACTCAAGCCCACTCCGTAGAAATCACCACGAAATACCCTACCCATAGGCGCTAAAGTAGTTCCTTTATGGGGGTTCATATATAGAATCCTATAAGGTAACCCCAAAAAGGAACTCCTATGGGGCCTATGGGTAGAAGCCGTATGGCGAAGGGCAAGCTGTCGGTCAACCTGGCGCCGGACGTGTTTACGCCAACACCCCAGTCTGATTGGCGATGTGAATAGTTTTCTAAATTAGGGTCCCTTTTTAGGTCCCCAATAGAGTACGGCACCCTTATAAAAAGGACCCTAAAAGGGTCCCTAATTAATTTAGAGAACTACCCATGTAGCTGTGTGTTCGAAGCGAGAGTTTCAGTTTTAGGATGTGTGGTTCAGGGCATGACTAGAGTTTTGGGGTTTTGGGCTGTGGATCCAAGATCCCTAAACCCTAAACCGTAGGATGTAGGAGTCAAGTTTGGGTTCAGGGCGAGAGACAAGCCGCAAGATGGCTCGGTCTTTAGCGTTTGGTGAGACATCCGAGTAGTAGAGACACCTAAATAATGACTGATCTCATTCCTTAGGGTTCTTTGTAAAAAAATGTTTTCAGCAGACGCCTGAATAATTACTGATATTATTCCTTAAGGTTTTTTTTAATATACTTATACTATAATAAAGGAGCGACAAACCCCATTCAAATTATTAATTAAGGCACGCCTAAATAATGACTGATCTCATTCCTTAGGGTTCTTTGTTATACTCGTACTATAAAGGAGGCCAAAACCCAATTCTAATTATCAAGGCCGCTTCGGTAGACTTGCAGGTGCCGCTCGTGATTGCAATGACTCCCTTTCTTTGTTGCAGCCAGCTCAGCACGCTAAACCCTAAACCCTACCCCCTAAACCCTAAACCCTACCCCCTACCCCCTAAACCCTAAACCCTAAACTAAAGCTGGTGATGCCTTGCAGCCAGCTCGTCTGGTCTCGCTGTCTTTTTTGTTCTTGTCCCATTGAGTCACGGCTGTCCTTTGCCGTACACGATCAGCATCAGGGTCAGCTAATCCGGCTGATCATCAGGAATATAGGGTTCTTAACTATAGGTGTTTTTGTTAGGGATTTCTTATCATATTTATAGTATAATATGTCCGAAAACCTTATTTTAAATATTAAGGACCCTGCAGTATCATCCGAACGAGGGGCCACCATCTCGGTCGGTATCAGCACCGTTGTGATCTCACAGGGTAGTGGTTGTGATAGCGGCGGTATTGGTGGCGACATTACTACTAGTACCAGCTCCAGTGACGAATTGTACTACTGCAGCTACTACTACTACTACTACTACTACTACTACTACTACGACTACGACTACGACTACGACTACGACTACGACTACGACTACCACTGCTACTACTACTACTACTACTACTACTACTACTACTACTGCTATTAGTGCGAGCCGACTCCTACTACTGCTGCCCGCAAGGTTTCCTCATCGTGAAAACCGCCAAAACCCCCGTAAACCGTAAACCCTGAACCCTTAAGCCGTTAAGCCCTAAAAACCTCAGCCCTATAGACACCAATTACACCATAAACCCTAATGGCTGGACCCCAAGTCCGTAAACTCTAAGCCCTATCCTTCGACTACCGTTACTGTCGTGGGAACCCTATGATCGAGCCTTAGAGTACGACCCTATGATCGAACCCTACAGGATCCTTGATGTGGACCCTTAAAGTTATCCGATAAGTTAAGCCCTAAACCTTGAACCCTAAACCCCAAACTCTAGACCCTAAAATAGACTCTAGACCCTAAATCCTAAACCCTAAAGCCTTAGAGGAATCCTACGAAACTCCGGGGTTGCCGAATCGAAAGAGGCCCTTTGCGCTGGACATTCTTTTGCAGGACTCGGCTTGTGGCACCGGGGATAGGGGGATTACAGGGCTTAGGGTTGAAGGTATTCGGGTTTCGGGCTTCGGGTAGTTGTGCTTAGGGTGTAGCGTTGACAAGGGCGAAGCGTGAAAATGTTGTTATAGCAGCTTTTCTCTTACACACACACACATGCATGCGCTCAATCTGGCGGGGTTCGGGCTACATTTCTGTTTTGGGGAAGGTGGTGTCATCTTGGCCGAAGGGGGGAACATTGATAATGTGTTGGATCCTAACCCTAAACCCCATGCACAGCCTCGAAGTGATACAGATCTGGGCTTACCGGGCTTGTGCTTTCTGGGAGAGCCTAAACCTTTGTGAGGGGTTTCCGGTTTATGCTAGCATCAATACAGGGGGAAATCGGAGTGGTAGGAAAGAGCATACTGCTACTTGTCTCAGTTCAAAGGAGTCAGGATGGTGACTGTGTGATCTCGATATCGGTGGGGACACGATCTAAGCCCAAGGCTTTTACTACAGAATCAAAGGTACAAGGGAAGCAAGTTGGTACTGTATGAACCACGCATCTCTCGGCTTTTTGCAGTGCCTGCAGGTTTTCTTCGTCACGGAGCAAGACGCTGGGGTCGTGGCCTTACCGGTGCGGGCGTGGTTCATTTTCGAGTCTCGGAAAATAGCGAACCCATGTATGGAGACCAATGAAAGAAGGATCCCGTTGATCGCAGCGGGTACAAACACGAGTGTAGCAGGCTTTTATACTATACTGATCCTCGGACCCTTCGGGACTAATCATCCCACAACTGGACCACTTGCCAATCTCCCACACTTGCGCCAGGAGGGCAGGCTTGTTGCATATAGGACCGAAGTTGGACATCCACTTCCCAGTATACAAGTGTATCTCTTCGATCCGTAGATCCAGAGCCGTCATTAACTATTTCTGATTTGACGGGCGGCTCCGAATTCATGTGGTAGTTGCTTCAACAACCGGTCCCAAATGTAACCAGCCCTTGGCCCTGAGCCTTAAACTTAAACCCTCTGACGCAACCGCGAACCCCAGAATAGCACAGGCAGTTATTCAAACCCCTATAGTATTCCCAATGGTCCCTTCATCGAAAACTACCTTCAGAACAACCCTCGAATGGGCGAGGCTGTGGGGGGCATCATGACTGCTTGTGCAAGTGAGTGTGCCCGTTGATCTTGCTGTGATGTGTTGAAGGGGCCTAAACCCTAAACCTTTGCAGAGTTCATGTGTTTGTCGCTTGGAAGTCTCCTGTTACGCCAACTTGTTGTTCGGAAGTCTCTAAACTCTACAAAGACGATCATACCCTATGCTGGTTTAGATTATAGGGCTTTGGGTACCTAGTTTTCTGGGTAGGATCCATTTTTTGGAGAAGTAGGAACCCCCCCCTAAAACGGGTAAGGTGTGAGCCTCTACCTGAAGAACCCAAAACCTACTTTTTTTGTAGGATCCCTATAAATCCCCACATTAGGGTTTATAATAGGAACCTACCTAAAAGTGGGTTTGGGGTTCTTAAGGTAGGTGAAGATCAGAACCCGGGAGGAAGTCTCAGACTGCTTTCAGCTTTCCCCTATGCTTCCAGGGACCTTCTTATTGTGTCCTTAAGGGGCCTAGGGCCCTAACTATAAGGTCCTTGGAAGCATAGGGTTCTGTTGCAGCAGCCGAAGAGCCGAAGCAACTTTCAATGCTGGTTTAGGGTTTAGGGTTTAGGGACCCAGCTAATAGCAAAGAGCCTGGGTTAAAAAAAGGGGCCCTAAACCCTAACCCCTAAACCCTAAACCGTGAACCCTAAACCCTAAGGCCCTAAACCCTAAAAAAACCTTCATCATGGCTCTCCTAAACGCAACTTGTTTCCTGAGCCTTTCTTGTAGACAAATAAGAGTCCGGTTCGGTTGGCTGAATGGTGTTTTCTCCTTAAGTTAGAGTCCCTTTGTAGCTCCGCACCCTTATATAGAAAGACCCTAAAAGGGATCCTAATTTAGAGAACTACCCTCACGGCTTGCAGTTTGTCTTGTAGAGATAGGGTTTTTAAGAGCCCTCAACCCTAAACCCTAAACCCTAAACCCTAAACCCTATCCCATGCGGTCCGTATGAAAGCCGTCAAGAGATTCCTCTTGGACTGTCGGAGTTTGAAGGCGATGCACGGGTCGGACTTATTAGTAGCATTTAGTAGCAATACCGCGTCATAGTCCCTAACCTTACAGAAACAGAGTAAGTATAGTAAGTATAGTTAGTAAGTATAGTAAGTATGATAGAGCCCGAAACCCTATCTCATTTGTTCCAGGCCCCAACGTCACCCAAACCCCCTATTCCCTTCGTTCAAGGCCCCAATGTCACCCGCTCGCCACACACCTGCAGCCCTGAAATCTCGAATCCAAAGCTCCGGGACGGAAAGGGTTTGGGTTTAGGGCTTTAGGGGTTTAGGGTTTAGAGAGTTCCCCAAACCATACCATAAGAAGGGCTTTAGGGGTTTAGGGTTTAGGGTTTAGGGTTCCCCAACCCATACCATAATAAGCCATGCAGCCTACCTGGTCAAGCTTAGGTGCGGGCTGAGGGCCTGCCCTCCAGTAATTATATTGCTTATATAACATAGGGGCCTCAATGATGAGAATAGGGTCTGGGGGTCTATTATACGATAATTGCAATAAAAAAACCCAAAAGCCTATTCTAGTTTTTACGGCCCCTACATTGCCCACAAACGAAAGAGATCTTAAGGGGCTTTTGGAGGTCGCAGAGGGCTTTCAAATCGACTGAAGCCCGACTGGCTCCCTCAACCCCACACCTTCCTGTCCGAAGTCCTCACCTTAAAGTCTTGTAAAGACCCTAAACCTCAAAAGGGTTTAGGGTTTAGGCTTATCTTAAAACGGTGATAGGCCTGATACTGGTATCCCAATGCTCGAGGCTACTTGGAGGTTCATGGGGTTATAAGTAGGGTAAGTATAATTACAACCCAGATTAAGGGACTTATAACCCTACTTATAACTACCCATGAATCTCCAAGTAGGAGACATGAATCCCGTGCCCCGGCGCATGCTTAGGAGCGGTCGCAGCTGCACCTGTCCGGGCCTTACGCTTTTCCCAAGAAAGATGAGTTACTATAGGGGCCTGAATAATGGCCTATACTAAGTGGGGGGGTGTCCTTATTATAAGTGTCGTATACTAGGCCCCAAACCCTATTCTAATGATTAAGGCGCCTATATCAGTTAAGCGTCACAGAAGAGAATATCCATCCTGTCAAACGAGAAATAAAACCTTAGCTGCTAAACCTGAAGCCCCACATCCCAAACCCTAAACCCCAAAAGCCTGGTAAGGGATCCCCGCTAAGGAACCCTAAAGCCCGGCAGTAGGGCATTGGATCCCGTGTTTTTTCCAAGCCACTTGTTGAAGCGGTTCCTATCATCCTAAACCCTAATTTTAAACCCTAAACCATGTTTTGCGGGCTTCTATTCCCATGCCTGTGTCTCCTCTTGGTTATCGCACAGGTTCGACCATACCTGTGGCCCAAAAGACCTACTTTTTGTTTAAGGAACGAGGAACCCCCAAAAAAGGCGTGGCTACAGGTGTCGACATAAGGGCCCCTTGTTAGGGACCGAAGATAGTACGGCACCTTGAAGGAAACAGGACCCTAGAAGGGGCCCTAATATTTAGAGAGCTAGCCATGTTGGGCAACTGTCAAAATTATTGTTCCTTTTGGGAGCCCTGTATACTTGTACTCTTAATGCGGCACCTTATTCCCAAAAGAGACCCTATTTCTGACGGTTCCTTGGCATGCCCAAATACTAGGCCCTAGGCTGTTTCTTAAGGTCCCTCTATGACATGTAGGGCTTGAGGTTGCAGTAGACTTAGATAGGCAATGACATGGGAGAACTTTAAGGTCTTTTGGCCTTACGTCGCTGGCCCGCCTTAGTAAAAGTTCGAATTTTTTGGGGGGCCCGGGTACTGAAGAATGAGCGAAGCCAGTCTCCTCAACAAATGCCCTAAGCCTAATCCCTGAACCCTGAACCCTGAGACCTCAGCCCTACACCCTGATCCCTAAACCCCAAGCCCTGAACCCTAAACCCTAAGTCCTAAACCCTAAGCCCTAAGCCCTAAACCCTGGGACGGAAAGGGCCCCTTTTAAAAAAAGAAAGCAAAAAGCCAAGCAGAAGACTCGAGCAAGGCGTGGTCCGGACGAGGAGGGGATTGATTGAAGCTTTGGGGAATGTTAGGGTTTAGGGCTGAGGGAACTTGAGGTTTGGGGTTTAGGGTTTAGGGCTTGGGGTTTAGGGGTTCAGGGTTTTAGGGTTTAGGGCTTGGGGTTTAGGGTTTAGGGTTTGGGGTTTAGCGTTTAGGGTTTTTAGGGCTTTGGGGTTTAGGGGTTTTGGGCTTAGGGTTTTAGGGTTTAGGGTCTAGGGGCCTGGCTTCCATACGGCCTCCTTTAAGAGGGTTTGAGATGGGGTTCAAGGGATCGAAGGATTTTGGGGTTTAGGGGCCTTGCTTCTACGCGGGCTCCTGTAAGAGGGTTTGATATGTTGGGCTCTTGTTAAGGAATTTGATCTAAGTTACCAGAATTGGGATCTATCGTAGATAACAGGTTTTCCTTATTATTGCAACTGAAATTAACTCGCTTAACAAGACTAGGTTCCGCCGAAGAAGCCACCGCCACGGGGGAGCACAAGGGCAACCAGAAGATGCAGCAACATCTTTTCTTCTACAACTTGCCTGCTGCTGGACGACCGGGAGGTCATCATGAACCCTAGGGCATCCAAAAGAACCAAGCAGAGGGCGCTTTACTCGGTCCTTCGCTTGCAAAGCCAAGGAGAGAAAGGGAAGAAGCTCTCCTGGCTTTTTTCGTCACTCCGGACAGTTCGAGGGCCGGGGATGGAGATCGCGGCTGTCCTCGCCTTTCTTCGACTGTCTCGCGATGCCCTGGAGGCCAAGCAATGACCCTAAACTGCAAGACTACCTCGAAAGTGTCACGGATCTCCCAAGGGATGTCTTCCGCACGGCCTACGGGGAACACACACCAGCAGGTTCTGCCGTGGACTTGCCGGCCCTGCACCAGCTCGCTGAGGTCCCTGCTGCCAGGAACGGTTTAGGGTTTAGGGTTTAGGGTTTAGGGTGCAGCAGAAGGGCTTTGGGGTTGTAAGGGTCTGTAAGGTATGTCTGGGGATAAAGGTCGGGGGTTTGCGGCTTCAGGGTTTTAGCCGGGAGGTATACACTGATACGAAAAGGAGTGCCCTCAAAGGTGCTGTGCAGGGTTTGGGATGCCAAACGTAGGGGTCCTTCTAATCCAGATTCGGCTGTTCAGGCTCAATATTTGTGACGCGATGGCTTCTGCAAATACTGTTGATGATATAAACCCTGCATTTCCCGTAATAAGGAAATCGCATAATTCCCATAGTTTAGGGTCCTTAAGGTACTGCAGGATTTGTATCCAGAACCGCACCGACAAAGAGTCCGGAGTTTGAGACTTGAGGGTCTACACCCTGGTCACAGCTTCCCTAAACCCTAAACCCCTAAACCCCTAAACCCTAAACCCTAAACCCCGAAACCCCTAAACCCTAAACCCTAAACCCTAAACCCTAAACCAACATCATAGTTACGCAACATCGCCTGAGGTCTTCCGAGCCCGAAGCCACAAACACTAATGTAGGGGCCTGAATAATTAGAAGGGTTTAGGGTTTAGGGTTTAGGGTTCCTTACTATAACTATAGTCTCAGATACCCCCAAATCCCCTTCTAATTATTAAGGCCTCTATACTAACGCCTGACCGCAAACAGAGCTTGTGGAGACTGCCGAATTTGCCGGATCACGAGATGTGGATCGCGGCTTTTGTGGCCTGCGACGCACAGTACAAATTTCTGAGTACTAGACAACTAACTACCACGTCACTGCTGACTAAGGAGTTTGTAGAATGTCGGCCCGAAAGCTTACAGGGTTTAGGCAGAGATCACCCAGATATCGAAATCCTTGAACCCAAAACCCGAAACCGCGTCCTTCTCGAAGATCCCCAGATAAGATTATTCTCAACACGGTACTCGAAACAGCCACCTAGCCCCTTCTAAACATCTAATAACCTCCCATCCCCTTTTGGTCCTTCGTAGGCAACACTCTCAAGCTCTTCGCAACCCTCCTTTTTGTAACAGGACCCTTTTGACTTTGGGACCGCATTCAGAGAATTACCCTTAAACCCTAAAGACCCTAGACCCTAAACCCTAAACCCTAAACCCTAAACCCTAAACCCTAAACCCTAAACCCAAGCCCCAACCCCTAAACCCCTTTTGGTGACAGGACCCTTTTGACTTTGGGAAGCAGTGCCGACCTGAACCCTTAGACGAGTCCAGCTCTCAGGCTTTCGAGCGAAGGGTACGACCTTCCTTTAAAGGGATCCTTTAGACTTAGTGGCTGAGTAGGTAACCTGTAACTTTTTGGGGCTCATATAATCCTACTATAATTCAAAAGGTTAACCTTTTTTGGGCTAGGGTACTCAGCCCCTAAGTAGAGGGATCGTTTAGAGGGTTTAGGGTTTAGGTTTTAGGGTTTGGGGTTTATGGTTTAGGTCCTTTAAGGGCTGTCTAAGCTTAGAAGTACGGGCCCTAATTTGGATTTTTGGGGCTTTCTAGGCACCCTTAAGGGTACATATAGGGTATGCAGTAGGTGTATAAGGATCCCAGGGTTAAGGGCCCATACTAGGGGCCCATGGTTTCAACCTTCCTTTCCTGGTTTAAGGCTCTTGGTTTAGGTAGGGTTGAAGGGCTTTGGGCGTAGGGTTCAAGGGTTTAGGGGTTTAGGATTCAGGGTTCCAGGGTTTAGACTTTCAGTTTTTGGGTTCGTGGGTTCAAAGGTTTAAAGGGTTTAGGTTTCAGGGACTTCCTTTGTTGGCTTAGGGCTTACCTGCGCCCTGTAAGACCTACCATTCTAGGGTTCACTATGCGTTCCTTATATATCCTTGAGAAAAAATAGTGGGTTTTTTCCAGGTAGGATGTTGGGTTTGGGTTTGGGTGTGTTCCGTCTAAACCCATCAACCGCAGAATGTATGCCTTCAGAAGCCTCCTTAAAGATTGAGATGCCAAGCCCTTAACCGCGACAGACCTGCCCCATAAACCCTAAACCCTAAGCCTTAAGCCCTAAACCTTAAACCCTAAACCCTAAACCTTAAACCCTAAACCGTTTAACCCTAAACCTTGAACCCTAAACCCCAGACCTTAAACCCTAAACCCTAAGCCGCTTAGGGTTTAGGGTTTAAGGTTTAGCCTAAGCCCCTTAAAAGCCCTTTGCCCTCCTGAGGCTGTACTACGTTGATCTGAGTTCGGCACTCATCTGCTGCAGACGCCTCCGTGCTCAGGGTTCCGTTGAGGGCTCCTTCAACTTAGGGGTACTTAGAAATATTTTTTAAATCTTTGGCTACTATAAACCCTAAGAAGCAGCTAAAATTATAGTTTTTGCTAGGGGTCTAAGTTCAGTATAGTTAAGGTTCTATCGGAGTTCGGGGTTTAAGTAGACATTTAGGGGTTTAGGGGCCTGGGGGTTCCGGGTTTAGGATTTTGGCTGAAGTAGGATTGTCCTAGCGAGAGAAAGTCCCGAAGGCAGACATCCAGTAGAAAAGATTTAGATGCAGATGCCTGCTTAATGAACCCCACCTGACAAGGGCATTGCAACAAGAATCCTAGTGTTAGGCACGTTAAACAAGCCCTTACCCTAAACCCTAAACCCTAAACCCTAAAGCCGGAAGCCGTTTGTCCACCACGGCTCTACATCATCACCTTAGAAACCCGCTCAGCACACAGACTAGGTTTTCGGAACTCCCGTGGGCTTTAGGGTTTAGGGTTTAGGGTTTAGGGTTTAGGGTTTAGGGTTTAGGGTTTAGGGTTTTGTGGGTCTTCCTTCCACTCTCCCTCAGCTCAGGCATTCGGATTACAAGGTTTAGGGTTTAGTGTAGTGCTGGCCTGGCTGGTTGCTGTGCCCTAGCTCTCCAGCTTCTTGTTCTCACAGGTTTAGGGTTCAGGGTGTGTTCAGTTCTAGATAAGCTTACTGAGACTTGTGATATACTGTGATCATATTTATCCTCAGTTCTCACAATAGGCAAAGTCTAAACCAATCTTATCATCTGTCGTCGCACGTTTCTGTAGAGCATGAAAATCTGTTCATGAACCTCTAAGTAGGACCCTGTTGGTGGAGCTCCACAGAGACCCAGAGACTCGAAACACGAAAGCTTGAGCCCCGAAAGTCAGCAGCGGGACTCCTCAAAACCACGGCCCGACACAGTACACCTACTGAAGAGGCCTTGACAATCAGAATAGGGTTTTGGGGTATATTCTACTATTTCTATAATAAGGACCCCCCCGAAATGAAGAGGCCTTGATAATCAGAATAGGGTTTGGGGTTATATTCTATACTATATCTAGAAGAAGGAACCCCCCCTTAAAACAGTATTGGTAATTATTTGGGCCCCTATAGTACAGACTTCATTGCGCAGTTCCTGTTTTCGGCGTAAGCAACTTTATATTTAGGAACCTATAATAATACAGGCAACCCTAGCGAGGATCTGCACCGGAGACTCTAGGTAGACCCCAACTGCGAGAGCCGAAATCCTCATAAGCCCTACAACATCCTAACCCCTAAACCCTAACCCCTAAACCCGCTAAGCCGCTACAAACCCTAAACCGCTAGAAACCCTAAACGAACCCTGCCCTAAACCTCTAGAAACCATAAACCCTGAACCCTGAACCATCCGAAACCCTATAAACTTCTAGAAACCGTAAAGCTCCTAAGCTCCAGGCCCCCTTACGTCGACATTCTCCTTGCCCTATCTGACTCGGGAAGCGAGCTGCAGAGGCGCTGCTACAAGATGCCACGGGTTTAGGGGTTCAGGGGTTCAGGGGTTCAGGGGTCGAGGGTTGAGGGATTTAGGGGTTTCTAGGGGTTTCCAGGGTTTCTAGGGGTTTAGGGGTTTAGGGGTTTAGGGTTTGGGGGTTTAGGGGTTTCGGGTTTCTAGGGGTCCAGGGTTTAGGGTTTCTAGGGGTTTAGGGGTTCGGGGTTTAGGGTTTCTAGGGGCTTAGGGTGTAGGGTCTTAGGGTTGAGGGATTTAGGGTTTTGGGGTTTAGGGGTTTAGGGTTTAGGGTTTGGGGGTTAGTGTTTAGGGGTTTGGGTTTAGGGTTTTAGGGTTAGGGTTTGGGTTGAAGTGAGAGCCTGAAGGGTGCGCAAATACCGCTTCCTCTTGCATGCCTCGGAATGCTAAGTAGGTTTCAGGGTTTAGGGCTTTAGGGTTTTAGGGTTTAGGGTTTTAGGGTTTTAGGGTTTAGGGTTTAGGGTTCTTAGCTAAGTGGCAATAGCTAGCATCCGAATTCCAAGCACCCCCCCCTCAAAAAAAAATCCTAACTTGCAAGACGACTATCCTAAACCAATGTACCTATAGCTGTTGGGGCCTACCCTAAACCCTAAACCCTAAACCCTAAACCCTAAACCCTAAACCCTAAACCCTGACCCTAAACCCTAAACCTACAACTTGATATTCCATGCTACTATGAGTGTAGTTCTCTAAATTAGGGTCCATTTTAGGTTCCCAATATGCTACGGCACCCTTATAAACAGGACCCCAAAACAGGGACCCTAACTTAGAGAGCTACCCATGAGAGGATTTTGGGCGTTTGGGGGGCTCGGGTTTGGAGATCCCATGCTGAAGGCTCCTGGGCGCTATGTTTCTAGCAGGGTCTACTTGGAGGCCCAGGGGACTTAGTAAGTAGGTTATAAGTAGAGTTATAATTGGGGTAACTCCATTTAGGGTACTTATAACCCTACTTATAACCTACTTACTAAGTCCCCTGGGCCTCCAAGTAGAAGGGCTTTCGGGCTCAACCCAAAGGCTCTAAGGACTCATAGTTTAAGGCTTTTGGGTCCAAAGACCATACTAGATATAAGGCTTTTGGGCTATTCTGGGCTGTTTTGAGCCTTAGCGTAATCTAGCGGTCCAAGAACCCAACTTCGCACTTGTTAGGGTTCTTAAGATACCCTCATTCGGAATTTAAGAACTCCTTAATTAGGGATACTTCCCCTAACCATCATGGTAATTCCTGCTACAGAAACCCGTCTACTGTCACGGTTCCGGTGCGACAGGGGCTGAGGGTTGTCAGGTGCAAACTAAGGCCTGGTTTAAATCCTGAGGCTGTTCCCTACATCCGAAACGAGAGGTTTAGGTTTAGGGGTTTAGGGTTTAGGGGTTTAGGTTTTAGGGTTTATGGTCTAGGGGCTAGGGTTCAGGTTAGGGTTTTTGGAGTTTAGGGTTCAAGGGTCTTGGCCTGATAAGAATGCTACTTTATTAATGTACGGCTGGGATTCACAGCATGTGGCTGCGAGGCTTACAGTCGACTACGCAGCCGTCGCGCTACTACGGTGCGGTCTGCTGGCTCAGACATACATGCCGTTGTGGATTTAGGATTCCTTGAAGGGCACGATAAGGATTTCTATCCAGTTACTGCAGGGTTTGGGGTTTAACGCTAGGGTGAGGGTTTAGGATAGGATTTAGGATGACAGTGGATTTATTGTCTTATTGTTTAGGACTCAGGTGCTGGGGTCTGTAGGGATGGATGTAGGATGCCTGGTGGTTACCGAGACAAGCTCGAAGTCTTCGTTGTTTCGGCCTTTCTAGCAAAGCTTTTTGACACGTCAATATGGACTGCTCCCTTAGCTCTCACCGTATCTAGAAGAGCCCCGACATGAAACGTTGGAGTGAATGCTACGTACGGATTGTATGAGAGACTGCCTTGCCAGAGGCACCCTGAGGTGCAAAGTGTGTCGGATTTTTCAGAGGAATCATAACTTTGCTGCATTCTCTTCCCTTAAGTCCCCATGAACCCTGAATCCTGAACCCTAAACCCTATTCTAGTAAACTCTGCACCTGAAGTCCGAACATCCTGCCATGTCCTGCTCTTCAGGGTTGGGCTTTTTGGGTTTAGGGTTTAGGGTCCGGGCTTTATGGCTTCTATGGTTAGCCTCTTCTGCATAGAAACCTAATCAAGGGGTGGAGAATCACCAAATGATCCCTGGACCCTAAACCCGCCATGGACGTCTCTTTGAGGACCAGGGTTGTTGAGTCCGTGATGGTTGGAAGTTCGGGATGTACGTTGTCTTCTGAGCTGCACTCTGAAGTAGCGGATGTATCGGATGGTCACTCTAACAGTGTAAATCCTACGATGTCTGAAGTTGACACATCTGTACAGAATACGATCCGTGATAGGTCCCGTAGTCCTGTGAGGACGTTCACTTTTCCGAGTGATTGAGGATGTTTCACAGTTGAAGGCCTGAATGGCCAGCGTCTGACTGCACAGGAGGGCGTAGTTCAGCTTTAAAAAAAAACCCTGACACCTTCGCTTTTACCCGGGTTTCTTAGGAAGCGCCCTAAGCCGACAGAAGACCCCAGGCACTCGACGTCCCCTTCAAGCCTGAATTCTTGCACCTTAGTCCTAAACTGCTGTCCTAAACACTGCACCCTTAACCCTCAACCCCTAAATTGCGGCCCTACAAGCCCTAAACGTATAAAGCCTCAGCCCAATGAGGCCCGAAGCCCTAAACTCTGAATCACTAAAGCCTACTTGGAGGGTCGGGGGACTTAGTAAATGGTTATTTCATAGATTTATAAGTACTAGAACCCCAATTAGGGTCCCTTTTAGGGTACTTATAAGTCTACTTATTACCTACTTACTAAGTCTCCCGACCCTCCAAGTATGTAAACTCTAAACCGAGCCCCCCCACAAAGGCTTTGAGGCTGTCGGGACGCCGGGAAGCTCAGTGAGCTGCGTTGTTGGGGGCGTTGGCTTCCGGGCTTCGAGACGGGCTGCAGCTCATTCAAAACTAATATTACTCCCCATAAAAAGCTCATGACACCACCATAAGCCACTTCCTTTTGCTTTTTCCTAAATCCTAGACCCTAAACCCCAAACCCTAGAATGCTCAATCCCAAACCCTAAGAGCCCTGTAAAAGCATCCCAAAAAATCAAAAGCCTATGAAACCCTATACAGCCGTACAAAACCCTCAAAAGGCCCGATAAATTACTGAAAAAATCAGTGTAACACCTGTCAAAAGATTTCAAATCTTTCAAACTTTCCAAAAACCCAGTAAAGCTTCTTTGACAAAGCTTGAAACCTTGCAAAGCCTTATGAACTTTTTTAAACGACATCAAAAAGTTGATTATGAATATCTACAAAATCCTTTTTTTGACCCTTTTCAACCGTAGTGAACCTGACTTTCAACACCATCAAAACACCTTTAACAACCTTCTGAACAACACCAAAAACCTATAAGCATCTGCTTTCACAAACCCTGAAACCCAGAGCCTTTAAACCCAAAGCCCTAAACCCCTAAACCCTGATAAACCCTAAGCCCTAAACCCCTCAAACCCTAAACTCCTCAAGCCCTGAACCCCTGAAGCTCCAAACCCCTGAAACTCGAAACCCCTGAAACTCGAAACCCTTGAAACTCGAAAAACCCTCGAGCCCTAAGCCCCTCAAACGCTAAACCCTGAAGCTCGAAACCCCATGAGACTCGAAACAAGTCAAGCCCCCAATAAACCCTATTAAAAAACCCAAATAAACCCTGTTAAAAAAAAAAACACAATAAACCCTATTAATACACCCTAACAAACCCTATTCACAAAACCCAGATAAACCCTATGAGTAAACCCTAACAAACCCTATTTAAAAAAAAACCTAACAAACCCAAATACAAACCCCAAATAAAACACAACCCTTCCCTAAACCCCTAACCCCTAAACCCTAAACCCTTAAACCCTAAAACCTAAACCCCCAA
>CAJNDV010036833.1:0-16879 GCA_905221635.1 Symbiodinium sp. CCMP2456 | reverse complement strand
TGAAAACTCCAAAATGAGCGCGTTTGAACTTTGCCAGGCTCGGGGAAGGGCTTGCTGGGAAAGTTCAAACGCGCGCGTTTTGAGCTGTTCGCGGGCTGAAAACTCCAAAATGAGCGCGTTTGAACTTTGCC
This sequence comes from Symbiodinium sp. CCMP2456, assembly GCA_905221635.1. NCBI lineage: Eukaryota > Dinophyceae > Suessiales > Symbiodiniaceae > Symbiodinium > Symbiodinium sp. CCMP2456. Next base: position 16,748 of record CAJNDV010036833.1, on the reverse strand, counting down.
AGGCTCGGGGAAGGGCTTGGGTGCTGGGAAAGTTCAAACCACGATGGGTGTCTGACGGGTTTGGGGTTTGGGTGGGGGTCCGGGCGAGACTCTCAAATAATTTTTTTTGGCGTGTGCCAGAGTCTCATTTCTTGTTTGATAATATTTCTTAACATACTGGTTCACCGTATATGCGTATTGGTGTGTATTTACGGGTGTATGCAGGAACTTTTCGGATGATACTTGGGATTACCCGGCGCGTCTTCCATTGAACGTCATGATGAAGGTGCGAACTTCTACTCCGGTTCCTTGGGTGCGTCTACAATTGCTGCAGCCTTGGTCTGATTGTGCTTCGCCTGCCTCAGATGGTTTTCAGGCCTTCGCTGTTCTCCATCGTTGGTGTTGCTTCGTTCCCCAGCCGATGTTCCTGAGGTTGGCAGCGCCGCTTTCAACCTCCTCGGCATTACTGCTGTACCTCGGCTGGTGCAGGTATAACCTAATTGTAGCTCACAAGTTCGTCCGTTGACTTCCGCGTACCTTGCAACCGATTCTCTCATCGGATCAAGGAACAAGTCTGAGATCTAGAACTGTGCAGGTCTGCATCGCAGCTCTCCCAGATGGTGAGATCAAGATTATCAAGGCACCTCGCTTGTGGTGCTTGGATAAGTTGCACACTGCCGCGGAAGGTTGTATACTTACAAATGCGGCAGATACGTACCACACGAACATGAACGATGCTCGGTCTCTTTTGACGGTTGCAGGACCGGAAAGTGTTCGCCATCACCGGAACGTTCTCCGTGTTTGCGTATTTGTCAGGGACTCAGGGTCAGAGCGTCGAAGAAGCCTTCAACACAGCTCACTGCGACAGAAAGTACTGCCAGCCTGTCTGTTATCACCATTTTCAGAGCGAAAAGTTGCAAGGCCGCCCAGGGTGTTTTGACGGATTTCTGGCTGCAGGTGGCTCCTCATCATCCTTATGGTTTTCTCGCAGGCACGACGAGTCAAGCAGAGTCATCACGCTTCATCGATTGGTAAGCCTGGTTATTCACTGACAGAACAAGACGCAATTGCAAGCATGTCAAGTCTGCTTGCAGGACATGGTTGATCCCTGGGAAGGGGTCGTCACGTTTCTCTTCTTTCCTCTATTGGTGATCTTGTCGTCCCTCCCTCAGAGCAGAGGTCGCCCCAGGTTCTTTAGCTCAGCTTCTGATTCAATCTGCAAGCTATGCACTCGACAGCATTGGCATGTACGCACATACCTGTGTTGCATGCATACACACATGTACATACGTACCTGCATACATACATACATACATACATACATACATACATACATACATACGTATTTACCGGCATACGTACTTACATAGATATGCAGTACTTGTGTACATGCACACGCACAGACACACACACACACGCATACATACATGCATACATGCATACCTTCATGCCTACATATTTCGGAACATGCATATGTTGCATGCGTAAAATTTTTGGCCAGAACAAACAGATAAACTCGCTTCCTAGGGTCAGTATTGAAGAGTTGGTTGCTGTGGAAGAACGCCAACAACGAACAACAAGCAACGAGCAACACCAAACAAACATGACACAATACACAACAGTATATAGAAGCCAGCCAACAGTCAAATAAGCAACGGATCACCAGCAGCGAATCACGAACCGCGAGCACCGAACCACGAGCAACGAGCAACCAGCAAGAGCAAGAACAAGAACAAGAACAATATCAAGACCAACAAGACACCAGCAACACCAGCAACACCACCAACGCCACCACCGCCACCACCGCCACCACCGCCAGCACCGCCAGCACCAGCACCAGCACCACCACCAGCACCAGCAACAGCACCAGCACCTGCACCTGCACCAGCACTTCACCAGCAACGGCAACAGCACCGGCACCAGCACCTGCACCTCACCGGCAACGGCAGCAGCAGCAGCAGCAGCAGTACCAGTACCAGCGACTGCACCCGCAACAGCAAGAACCAACACAATGCTGAGAGCAGTAACAATGACAATAGCAATAACAAGGTTGACAGCAAGTACTACAGAAACAAGAACAGTAACAAAACCATTCGCGATAACAGTTAGGTTCACAAGAACAATGACAACACTACCAAGAGTAATAAGAACAGTACTAGACACCAACAACAGGAACAACAGCAGCAGCAACAGCAGCAGCCGCACAGCAACTGCAACAGCAACACTGCAACACAACAGCAGTAGCAGCAACAGCAGCCGCCGCAGCAGCAGCAACAACAACAACAACACTGTAGCAGCCGCAGATCCAAGAGTCCATGCATGTGCGGGCAACAGCAACAACAACACCAACCGCAGCAACAGCAACAGCGACCACCTTCAACAGACAGCAAAAACAAGCACCAACAGCGAGCGCCAGCAACAAGCAACACTGCATAACAACAACCAGCAACGGACAGCATCAAACAACAACAGACAGCAAGGAGCTACAACAAACATCACCAACTTTCAAAAGAAATCAAGAACAACAGCCATGACCACACACCACCAAACAACAGCAGCAACAGCAACAACAACAGTATACGCAACAGCAACTGCAACAACAGCAGCAACAAGCAATCGTAAGAAATAGCAAGGCCCGCAACCACAACCACAACACAACTCCAGCTGCACCAGAACAAGCACCAGTAGCAAATGCAACTGCAAGTGAAACTGCAGGTGCAACAGCAGTCCACCACGAACAGCAACCGCAAGGGCACCCCATCAAGTCCTCGCACCCAACCCTCCGAAATGCTGGAAAACCGTCGAAGTCATGGGGTCAATACTGCCACCACCAATACCACTACCGTTACCATGGTGACGACGGCGACTACTACGACGACTGCTACTACTGCTGCTGCTGCTGCTGCTGCGACGTCTACTTCCGTTGCCTACCACTGCCGCCACGGCTATTGCATCGCCACCGCCACCACCACCACCACCACCAGCAGCACCACCAGCAGCAGCAGCAGCAGCAGCACCACCACCACCACCACGACCAGCACTACCACCACCACCACCACCACCACCACCACCACCACCACCACCACCACCACCAGCACCACCTATTTTCAGGTACATGGCGGACATCGGCATGTTCGGCAAGACCCGCGAGCCCTCGAGTCACATCGTGTGGTCTGAGGCAGGACGAGTGCTTCAGTCAACCGGTCCGCCGGTTCGCTTCCAGTGAGGATCTGCAAATCTGAAACTGAGGAGTGGAGTAGGTTCTCGGAAAAGTGCTGCGAAGCCACCATGTAGCATGCTCGTGTTTCTTGTCTGCGATGCTAACGACAGTACTCCAAGTGGCGCCAACCAGTCGCTTAAATTTTTCGCCACCTAATTGAGTATGAGGAGGGACAAGTTGGCTTTTAGTTGTTCCTCTTGATGCGAAAGGTCATGGACTGGGCAATCTACTTTCGGATAATTTCGTTGCAGTGCTGGCCCATCGCGTCTCTGCTCGTCTCGAAGTGCTTTCGAATGGCCTAAGCGAGAGACTGCGGCTGGGATGCTGACGCTTACTACCATGAACAGCAAAGTTGCGAGCCAGGAGTTCGCTCGGAAAGCCCCAGGATGCTATCGTCGTCGCAACAGCACGTCAAAAGGAGCCTGTCAAAGAGCTCGGTCGGAGCTCGAATCTTTGGAATTGCTGAACTCCAAAATCGGGTCCATGGCGTGCAGCAGCATCGACATTATTACAAGTTGCGCCTGCTGCACAAGTTGCGGCCGAAGTATGTCTTCTGAAAAGCACAAAAGAATCGCCACGACGGACGTGGCGTTGGACCTTCCGAAGCACTTTTCCGTGTCGAGTCTGAGTGTCATTCGCCCTGCGGCGCTACTTTATGTGAACCATGCGCGCTTGCGAACTGAAGAATCCCGAGGACATCCAAGGCCCCAAGGCGGTAGAAAGGGTAATCGCTTCAAGGATGAAGCTCGAGACTCTGGATCTCGGATCCCGTGCTCGCTGTGGCTTGCGATGCCGGAGCCAGACATGAGACCCCGGTGCGGGAGGCTCCAGACATTCGTAGCTAGCTGTCGCTTGCAAGGCACCGTGACCCGTTTCCTTCATCCTTAGTCACCGGGTTGCGATACCGCAAGGTCGTCAGAAATTGCCATGCGTGTGCAGTGCAGTGGGTTTTTAACATCGGACTTCGGCGGAGGCCACGCCCGAACAGCTGGCAGAACTCATGATGCAAGTGCGACGAGATTTCGGTGGTCTCGCCCCCAGCTATTGAGTGCCTGCATTGATGTGTCGTCTGCATCATGTGAATTGCGCTGCATGCTCCCTGGATGCTGAGATAACTTGAGCCAGGAGCAGGCACGTGCTTTTCTGACTAAATGCATCGGCTTGCGCAATCGGCAAAAGATTCTACGGGCATGTATGGGTTTTCCGGGGGTTCCTGCGAATGCCAGGGTGCAGTTGCGCCAGGATCGAGGGCCCATGACCCTTAAGCCTGAAGTGCGTTGAGCATCGCAGTAGCTTGCGTACTGGCATGGGGTGTCTGCCAGATCCTGGCTGCTTTGCACTACGAGAGCCACAAGCGTCGGAGCCGAGCACAGTCCGCCCCGGGTTTGGGTCATTGGGCTGAAAAAAGGGCTTCAGAGCAAGGCTGCTCAAATGCTTGCCACATGTTTTGCATCTGGAAACAACGGCCGTCCGGGGGTCGTCGTTTGCATCGCTTCAAACCACAGCAGCTTGGGGATCTTTCGAACTCTTGTGGTTGGCCACCCAACCCTGGCAAGAGGATTACGAGGCACCTTGAAAAGACAGACGACCTCAGACTGATCGGTCGTTTGGTGCCGCGGTGCTTGCACTGCTAAGGCTCCCTGATGGCCATTAATGCGGCTTGATAAGCTCCGAAATGCCAGGTACCGCGTGGCCGCCGTGAGGGACATCTCTGCAGGGAAAAAGGCGGGCAGTTACATTCTGTTGCATTCTGACAAAACTTTAGGTCCTCACACGCACAGCAGCTTGAGACGTGCTGAGTTGATCTTTGACATCTCTCGTGCAGGTGTTGGGTATCAACGACAAGTTCCGAGAGCAACTGGACGCTTCCTTACCATTCTGCCCAAAGTTTGCTGCATATCCTCGCAAGTGCTGTATGCCGCCAGGGCCATTAGCATGATTATCAGCCCGTTGCAAACAACATGGAGTCCCAAGGAAGCAACAAGAACCCTGACCAGAATGACCAACGACAACAAGCCGACTCGCACTGCTGCTCCGGCCTCGGCGACGCCGCTGGTGTTTCTGCTTCCATGCTCACGAACATCCAAATGCAATGTTGAAGGCATCTGGTGCTACCGTCGAGTTCGTGTCGTCACAGTATTCTGCACGGAGCCCAGCCGAACATAGTGGCCTCCCCATCTAGCTTGCGAGCGGCATCTGGGAGTTTCTGTGGCGAGCAAGTAACTTTGGGCCTTGGATGCTAGCCCGGCAGCTACTTTGCAGCCTCCGCTTGCTGCCTTCGTGCCAGGTTCTTGAGAGCGTCGGTACTGCCAAGTTTGGTTTAGCCCGCACGGGCGATTGCTCAGTTCCTGTAACAGTGCCCTGTGCTTGCTGCCGAAGTCGTCCAGGTGGCACGTGAGTTCAGTGGGACGGATGTCCTCCCAGCATTATCGCCGGCAATGGTGCCTGTGGAGGTACTCTGGCGCACGCGCTGCGGCAGCGCCAAAGCTGGGAAAGACTTCAAGATGCAGGTTCTGCGCATGACAAATCAAAGATGTCAGTTTTCCAAAGCCTTGCTCCTGCACGTCACGCGCCGTTCAGTGTGCTGTGCTTGCATGGGAGATCGCAGGCGTCAACCAGGGTGGGTTGTATGTCACTTCACAATCTCACAATTGTGTGCGAGGAGGGCAACGTCCTTTTCGAAGAGGGGGACACTGAAAAGGCTGACACTTCAAGAATGAATAGTTTCAGCCGAATTTCATTGGCTGTGTTGCTTGTCTGTGGCCACCAGACAGGACATGTTCTGTTTTGAGCAATGCAGGACCGGACGCAGGACTTGATGCTTCTTTGCGGCTCAGATAGGGACTGCGACGCAGCTATACTCCTTAGGATATCACATGCTTCGAGCCTGAAGCCTTCGAGCGATGGTTCGTCTCAGGTTGAACACGGTTAGCAGTCCTAGCTTGACATGAGTCAACAACTTCAGCATGAGGATGATGTAAGTCAAATGTAGGTGCTGTGCCCTCGCGATGGATGCTGGTATCGAGCACGTACAGAGGGACCATCACTCTGAACGAGACCTGGCCCTGCAGGGGTTCGCTGTTCTCGATTTGAAGCTGGATGTGCGAAGTCTTGAGAGTTGCCAGAGAGACGCCGGGTCCCTGCGGCGTCACTTGCGCAGTCCCCCAGAAGAGCTTTTGGACTCATTCCTGGGCAGGCGAGGGTCAGCACGCTGTTGTGAGATCCCATTTGATGGGCCGCCAAGCCGTCGCGTACGCCTGGAGAGCTTGAGAGAACTCAGCGGGAAAGTGGAGACTGCAGTGGCTTCCGTTGACAGGCTGAACCACTTGGGCTGCATCCTGCATGAAACAGGCGCCTGGGACCGTCGGTCTGCTCCACCCTTGCAGGAGTCTGACATAGAGAAATGGCTTCCACGTCTTATGGCCGGGACTTTGACGGCGATTGTTGCATTGGGTCCTGCCCCAGTGGAGGTTGAGCTCCAATGTCTCAGTAATGAACTTGCCGTAGTTGAAGTTGTGGATGAAGAGGCTGTTAATGTCGATGCGGCGGACACTGTGGATTCGGAGAAGCAGGAAGAGTCAGAGTCAGAGGACGAGAAGCCGCCTACTAAACTTGTCAGTACAGAGTTTCCAGCAAAGCCACACCAGATAACGCTGCATTCTGGCAGGCTGTTGCTTGTTCGATCCAACTTGGTGTGGCAGACTCTCGCGGGCGATGCAGGCGACTTCGTGACATCATGGATGTTTGGACACAAGCCAGAAGTGGATTGGGCGGTCCTGAACAAGCCACATGGCAGCCAGGCACCGGGCCTCCTGCAGCTAAAAGCCTGGCTGAAGAAGCGTCTCGAGCAGCGCAAGGAAATCCAAGACAGTCGGAACAGGGAATCTGAAGCTTCGGAGTGGCGAGTCATGGTTCCATATGTGTACAAGTTGAAGGCCCCGCGCGCCCCTACCTCTGGAGCTGCTCGCTTGGAGGTGTTCTCCAAGGGCGAGATTGTCCTTGGGGCCGTGGAGTCAGTTGATGGCAGCCTCTGGTTAACGACTCAGTCAGGCCAAGCTGTTGACGGCCAGCCAGTCACAGGGTATATTGCAATTGAAGCTGAAACGGAGCAGGCCATACAACCAGTGAAAGATTTCCCGCCAGCCTGGCAGTCTCTGTGTGCCCACTTGCCAGCTGAGTCGTCACACCAAATCGTCGTTCGAGCTGCATCCTGCAAGTTCGCCACTACACATCAGGTGCGACAGTTCTGGCCTCCACACCTGGCCGGAGCTGACTTTTGTGTTGAGGTTCCGCTCGCAAGATGGGATCATGCGAACCACTTTTCAGAAGATGGAAGTGAGAGCGACAAGGCCCTCTGCAAGCACGGCGCCTTCATGGATGGGGCAGAGCTTTTTGACAACAAGCGGTTCCAGATCTCGGCTGCAGAAGTCATATCCATGGATCCACAGCAGCGGATGGCTCTGGAATGTGCAGAGGAAGCTTTCTTCAATATGGGCCTGACCCGAGAGATGCTTTCCAGATCAGTCTCTGGGGTTTACGTCGGTGCAGGCATGCATGAATGGCCTGGCACCCCAAACTGCGCTCGAGATCCTTCTGCTGACATGTACTCATGCACTGGCGGTAGCACAGCAATTCACTCGAATCGCATTTCCTTCAATTTGGGTCTCATGGGACCTTCGATAACTGTGATTTGTGAGGGTGCATCGTCCCTTCTGACGCTAGAGCGTGGCTTCGTGTCTTTGGACCCGCAGAAGTCCGACAATGTACGCGCATTGTCCATGGGCGTCTCCACGATGCTTGTTCCATCAACTTGGGTACACCTGTCACAACAGGGCGTCATGTGGCATGGAGGCCTCCATGGACGCTGCAAGGCTTTCGCCAATGAGGCCACAGGTTATGTTCGTGGAGAAGGCTGTGGCTGTGTGGTTCAAGAGGTCCTCCAGAAGAGTGACGGATCAGACGAGAACTTTTTGGGAGCCGTGCGCAGTGCATGCTCAAAGCAACAGCCCGTTGCTGGTCTCCTGGATGCCCCGAGTGGCCCTGCAGAGCAGCTGCTAGTTTCGGACACTTTGCGACGTGCTCAGCTGGATCCGCTTTCGATAGATGCCATCGACTGCAACGCAGAAGGACGGCAACTGTGCGATGCAATAGAGATAGCAGCTATCTCTGATGTCTTGTGTCCGTCTGACGGCGTCAATGACTCGCAGATTCGCCCATTGACTCTAACGTCCTGCAAATCTAGCCAGGCCCATTGCCTTGAGGCTGCTGGGATATGTGCACTTCTTCGCATCCTCATGAGCACGAACACCGGATGTCATGTTGCGCCCAACCAGCACCTGTACACACTGAATCCAATCCTCTGCTCAACATGCGAGTTCGATGACTTCTTGTGCCAAGTTCCAACGGAGCTGGTGAAGTCTAGGAGTCGAGATTCAGCCATCGGCGTAAAGGGCCACAGCATCGCTGGGACGATGGGCCTGGTGCTAGCCTCGATCACGCAACGCCGGCCCAAGGAGAGAGAAGGGTCGCCCGCAATTCAAGCGTTGCCATTCTGGCCATCTGGGAACGTTCCTTTACCTGCGCACGCTGATGCGCAGAAGGGCTATGAGCTCCTGGGTTCCTGGAATGGCTGGCAGGAATCTGTTCAGATGATGCGGCAAGGCATATCCGGTCGCGAACATGTCTGGGCAGCTGAAATTCCAGTCGCCGCCGGAGGATCGGTGAGCTTCCAAATCCTGCTTGATGGAGATCCAGAAAGGATCCTACATCCTGGCTCTGTGGCTGCAGGACCAAACACGCGTGTCTTGGGGCCACATCCCTCAAGTCAGGTTGGTCATGCGGTGTCTTGGTGCATTGCAGCCACACAAGAGGTCATGTGTCAGGTTGAGCTTCACATTTCGGGCTCATGGCGTGCAGTGTCTTGGTTCCGACGTACCAGCTCGCAGGTCGTCGACAAACAGTTGACTTGACAGGTTGAATCGCGAACCTGCGCTGTGCTGGCTTCTAGCCTGAAGAGGGAAAAGCTGACTGCAAACTCGATGCACTTGTCCAGACATGTTTGTCTTGGACCAGCCAGGTGGGCAATTTCAAGCACTTTAAGCCTTAAGCCCTGCCAGGTTGTCGAAGTTGAAATCATTGATGATGATGACTACGAAGATGATCAGGATGCTGCTCGGGGGGCTTCGGTGCCAGGAGGGTTCTAGCAGCGCTTCTTTTCTCCGGCGTTTGGGGTGCTCTCGATTTCTCTGGCCGAGGCAGGGCTGGATTGCTAGAAGCCCGCATAACACAGAGGAATCCTGGAAACTCCAGATCCTCGAATGTTGCACCGAGCTCCTGCAGCGTGCTAGGCTATTTTGAGAGAGAGAACCGAGAGGGTTCGACGTGGGCCTACTATGAATCACGGAGTCTCTCCTCTCATGGCGCTTCGGTCCAAGACTTGTTGTAATATGCGCTTGCCACCAGGCGGGTTGAAGACTCGAACTAGACACTCATGATGACAGTAGTTTGTTGGCCGAGCAGAGACCTATTGCCCAACTATCACGCTTAGGGTGAAAGAGGCGCCGTCAATCCTACATTCGTGCTGATTTATCGAGGCACTTGCGCTGCCGACAACGGCCAGGTAGAGCCACACAATTTAATGGTCTTGCTTTCCATTTCGCCGCCTGACGGTCTCTGTGCAGGAGTTCTACATGGAGATTTGCTCTGCTGTAGCAACCGGAAATGTTGAAGCCCACATCGGAGAGAAGAAGGAAGCGACTGTGGTCACCCTGGCAAATTGGACTCGCGCGGCTCAGTGTCAGTGCAACTCGTCTCGCTCGCACCTCTTGGCACTATGGCCTGTCGTTTTTACTCTCAGCGCAGGTTCAGGAAGAAGCTCCGTTCTTTGCGCCAGGTTATCGTCGATGATGACCTGCCGGGAATTATTGGTTTTGTTGCCGAGGAGATCAAGGTGGAGGACCCTGTGCACGTGAAACAAGCTATGTTTGATTGGCAAAGGCTGCCGAAGATGCCGTCGCATGACATCGAACTTGCCAGGAGAGCCCGCAGACGCAACAAGTGGAGATCAAGATCCGACGCAAAATGGGTGCCTCAGGACACCATGTACTGCGAAAGCTAGATGCAGTCAGGGAGCATCAGTTCTCCCAGCGCCGCAGTGTTTGCTGATGATAGTTTTGGCCCGACATGCCTTCCCGCGTTCACTCCCTCCTAGTCATTTCCTGGCAGGAACCGTTACGTGCAAATACAGAACCGAAGATGCATCTGCCGGGTGCCTATGTGGTCCACACTGCTGCTCGTGATGATGATGGCCAAGTTGAAGTCAGCATAGCGTGTACCTTGCAACTGAGAATGCTACGAATCTCAAGGCGAAAGCAGGGCCGGACTACACAAAGTTGGAGGGCGAGCTGGAGCTGAAGCCAGGCGGCTGAGAGATAATGGAAGGAATACTCCCCCTAGCTGCAGTGAATTTGCCACTTCGTTATCGCGTGCTAGCCTGAAGTTGCAGCTCTTCACCAAGAAGCGCTGCATCAATTGCTTGTGCGCTGTGCTAGCTTGCGCAATGCAAGTGCTTGTTTACAAAGGGTTCCGACTGCTGAAGTACTGCACTCGAGCTTCGACATGACATGTACAGGACAGATGGAAGCTTCCCTTTACGACAACCTGACCTGTCTTGCAAGAGCACGTCTGCCTTCCTTTAGTTCATGTCACGCAAATCAGGCACCAGTGTGTAGCAGATGGCAAGACTTCTCTTGGATGGCCCGAAGTACGAAGATGAAGTCTTTGTGGCCAGGTCGACATCATGCCAAAGGGCCGCTACGAGTCGACGGAGAAGTCGGGCCCCAAGTCGAGAAATTGATTAAAACCCATGGCCAGACGAGCGGAACTCGAGTTCGCTCGCACCGAATCCGCATAACTTCGGAAGCCTTTGCGACCTCGGGGCCGCGCCAGTCTAGCAAAAAACGTGTTGCGAAGCGCAAGGCAACATTCGGTCGAGGCCCTATCTAAGGCCCTAAGCCAGGCTTGGCCTTGAAAGTGCGAAAGTTCTGGATCATTGACATGCAGTTCCTTGGGGCCCCGGTCATACAGCCTCGGCAGGTTGAAGCCTTCGCTTCACCCTGAGTTTTATAGGTTTTTCGGCTCTGCAGTCAGCGCGATGCAGACCCGCTGGACCCTTCAAGTTCAGGCCTTCTCTCATGCCGGGATGCAGCTGCGTGAACTTGAGAACTTGCAGGATCGGACCTACGCTCTTCATTACTTATGGAGTTGTAGGCCTTCCAAATTGTCAAAAAGGCTAAAATAGAGTATGTGCTGCTGCAGAATCCACTGCTGAGGTTCAGGGTCATCTTGGAAGAGCCGTCTGGAGGTGGAACACTCGGCATGGAGACGTGGCGCCTGTCTTTGATTTGAATTGTTTGCCTCAATGTTGATCTCGTGGGGGAAACTCCTAGGCTGTACCGTAGACCACCCACCGTCCGCCACGTGGCTGTCCTGCAGGACTTCGCTTTGATGTCAGCAGCGATGGTGGCAGTGAGTCCTGCGTGTGCACTGCGGGATGCTGAGATGGCCACAACTTGAACGCTCTTTCGGATGTGCTGGTGTTTAAGCTGTGCTGGTAAAGGCACCCTATGCAAACTTGCCGGTAAACAGCTAAGGTGTGGATCCTTGCAGACGTCTCGCACAAGCCTTTCATGGACAAGGACGCGCGGGAACAAATGGGGGAGCCGCACATTCGTTGCACAATCCAACTTTAACTGATGCCGCCTTGCCCGTTCTGACTTTGCCAGATTGTCTCGTCCCTGTCGCCGAACTGGGATGAGGTAGCACTAGGCAACACGGCTTCCAGCTCAGAGGACACGCAGAATGTGCGTCTGCATATCGATATGACTCATCTCTCGCTGCAAGCCTTGCCTTGCGTTCCTGCGCGCTGAGGCTTGGTTGGGGCAATTCCTTGAAGCATTGTACTGCCGGGCCCCTACGATGGCCAAGCGGCTTATCCTATGCTAGGGCACGTGGATCGGGAGCGCTGGGTTGGGTAGAAGGTCTGCTCGTGAGGCTTGGGGGGTGAAAGAGAGCTTTTACACTTACGGGTCGTGAAGCCACCTCCCGCTACATCATGGACTTCCGCATGATCTGCTAGTAACGAAGGGCATCAGGGCTTTCCTGCTCAAAGTCAGGCTGGACTGCTCGGGATGTATCTGACAGCCAGGCGGTGGTGACCGAGAAGAGCAAAGCAAGTCGTCTTGGTTCGAGTTTGTCAGCAACCCGGGCTTCTGCAAAGACAGACCGAAGCGTTCTAGCTTGCCGTTTGTCAGTGAAAGACTATGAGTTTTGGGCAGGTTAGTGCAACTCAATCATGCTGAGGTGCTTCACGTGATGTCCCTGCCGTGGAAAGTTGTCTTCGCTCTCGTGCCGCCAACCGAATACTGCGGTGGTTGGCTGGGTTCTTAGCACGTCAGCCGCCAGATCCAAGTTGTCTATTTCTAAAATCCGGCTCGTGACCCCACGGCGCAGGCTTTGCTTCTTCATTGCGCTGGTCCGACACCTGGGCTCTTTCTCAAGTTCTTCTCACCATAGCACAGAGATGTTCAGGCTTTGCACATCTGTGCACTCTTTTTTGGTCTTCGTGGTGCATGATCCACTGCAGGTAATGATTGGTTGCGTCACGATTATCATTGGAGATTTGGCCTCCCTGTTGGGCTGCTCGATGAACGTCAGAGCCTCGTTTTGATCCAGCTGCAAACCGAGCTGGAGCACATACCGGTCCAGACCGCCTAATGGCTCAGATCAACGACCTGCAGACCGCAATCACACTAGTGGCCATGGGCACTTCACTGTCCAGGACCCGGAGAGCTGGACGCATGCGCCAGATTGCACCATATCGACTCATCCTTGCTTTTTGCTTCTGTCTGGATATGTCAACAAGTGGTGCATTGAGGCCAGACACCTTCGCATCCAGAACGGCAGCCCGACAGGACATGGCAACCTTCAGGTTACCTCTGATTAAGGATGCCTTTCGCAGCACTGGAGCCATGCAGAAGTGCGAGTATCCCGGAGATGCACGCGTGATCGCCGCAGGATGAATATGCTGATGCCAGCATTGGAAACGCCAGAAGCTGTGCTGTGAAGCACACGTGTTTTTGTAGTGACATTCGCTGGCAGAGCATGGTAATGAGGTCACTGGGAGTAACTCCGTGAACGTCTTCCTTGGCATTGGCCTCCCGTGCGCTCACATGGGGACATGCCTTCTGTGAAAGCATCAGACCGCAGTCTTTCCACCAGCTCGAAAGACGACTATTCACTGTTCTGATTCTTCCCGTTGCTGGCAATGCCCGTAGGGGTCCTCTCTGGCAGATCCACCCTGAAAGCATATTTCAACAGCCACGGCCAGGTGGATGATTGGCGCCATCTACTGGAACATCCAGGGAGCTACTCCAGAATGGCAAACTGCATATCCAGGGCCACATCCTTGATCTGTGCCCGTTGTCGGCAGAACTGAACCTGTGTTTCAAGAACTGGTGGATTCCCTTGAGGCTCGTGGACACGCATCCCAACGGCGGATTCTACGTCCGCCCCAAGTTGCCACCGGCAAGCTATCTCACTTTCCAGCCCCTTTGCACGCTCGACTTAAGGTGAGCTCTGAAGGTTTGGCCTTCAGCGTCGCGGTCTGGCACCTGGAGCCAGTGGACAGATGCACGTGAGCCAGGGCCTTTTCATGCCGTTGCATTGCTGAGGTCTTTTCTTGCTGCGCGGTGGTGTGCTTTGGCGTTCTCATCTTCCGCCTGGAGCCGAGGTCGTAATGGAATCGGCTTTGCCGAACAGCTTCACGTTACAACTAACTGTTTACGCATGCATCAAGACTGCACTCAGTGGAAAGAGGCCGAACCGTCAGCAGACTCGCGGAAGGTCGACAAAATTACTTCCTAGCAAAATAAGCCTCACGGCATCAGTCCGAGCTTGCGGAGGGCTTCTGAGAGGAAAGGAGACCGGCTGACGCCCGAGATATTTGTGAAGAGTCAGATGTGGAACAGCACGTGGTTCATAGACGCGACTGGCACAAATAGGACCTTCGACATACTTTCTAGATTCTGGAGGGCTGGATTTTTCCACAACAAGAAAAGTATGTTTCAAGCCTGAACCGTGTAATACGTTGATTCGTGTCATAGCTGATTTGATGTCTCCTGCTACCGTTTCAGTCCTTTCACACAAGGTCGGTCCTACTTTGGCGGTGAACTGGGTGGACCCAAGCCGGCGCAGCACCTGCCCCAGGACTTTCACACCAGTTGGAGCCCGAAAGCGCCCATTGCACACGTGACTGCTGTGTCGTGCCTGAAAGCCACTAGTAGTGCACAAAGCTCGCCACAGTAAGCGCCAAGCTGTCGAGCAAGAGAGCCAAAATAGCCAAACTGTCCTCAGAACAGCACAGCAGCCTAGGTACATCTCGGGTGGCGTCTTGGTGCTGTTGTGGGCAGCGAGCTCGGACTTGTTGAACTCACCTCTTCTAGGAGGAGTCTGGAGGCTGGACTTTGCTTAGCGGCTTAGCGGACCAGGTTAGGAGCGACTGGCTGTCTCGCATAGAGCCCAGGCCATCTACATTGGCCTTTCAATCTGGTTCAGCAGCTGAGCTGCGAGGACACAGCCGAGATAGTTCCAAGAATGTACCATGACTGAGACTCCCCGCGAAACCTTTCCTTCACGCTTGTACTCGTATGATGACATCACTCTAGGACCCCACGCAAGAGGAGGCGACATCGGCTTCCAACATGTTCCAACTCATCTAGGCAATCTAGTCCATCTTGAGGAGCCTTTGTATGGATGGCTCCGGTGCAGACCGAGGCCTCCCGTCCCTGCATGCACTGCGTTTGATTACGTAGACTTCGACTGGTAACAGTTCAGCATGAGCGGCCTTGACTGTTCAACTGCATTCAAGAAGTTGCTGCCCAGAGACTCACCTGCTGAACCTGGAGGTGGTAGGCAATGCTGAACTCGCTGGTGTTTAAGGAGCAGCTGCAGCCGACACTTCAGGACTGTAGACCTTCCCCCGCAAGCAACGGAACTGTGCAATGAGTCTTAAAGAGCTTGAACGCCTGCCTGTCTGGTTCACTGACAGTGCACTCGCATGAGACTACCGTAATGATTTCCACTTCTGGGGAAGCAGCTTCTGAAGGGGCATCAGATGCAGCCACATGCGCATAGAGTTGCTGCAAAGCAGATAGTTTTCACCAGTCACCGGCCTCTCCAAATGTGGGAGCCGGCCTCAACTCACTTGCCACACGATGTGTGCAAATCACTATGTGGCAAGAAGCTGACCATCTCGGCACACTGTCCCAGCTGTTTGCAGCGAGTGCCCTTACCCGCTCCAATCAGAGAGAGAATGAAGGGAATCGAAAGGAATCCGAGTAGCCAAACCTTCTTGTGAGCTTGGGTAGCTGGCGGACCTGCTGACTCCTCGTGCTTCTTTCTCACGCAGCTAGTAGCTCGCAGCCTCATTGGTTTCAACAGAAGTGGATCCTTGAAGCCTGCTAGTTGCAGCCCATATTTAGTGCTTCTGCTTGTGAGCATTTCGCTGTGGAGCCGATTGCGCAAGGCCTGCAGCCCACTCTCGTGGATTTTCTCATCATATACATGTGCATCATACGCAGGAAGTGTTGCAGAGTGTCGGCAAACTGGAGAGTGGGCACGTCTCACTGGACACCACGCTTGCAGGCATAGCCTCGCAGGTAAGTATGAGGTGCAGGCTCAAGCATGCGGGATGGTTTTCAGAAGGAAGTTTTCGCCTCACATGCTCGAGTCTGAATGCGTGCGGGATTATCAGCTCACACATTTCGAGGTGTGATGGTCGAAGACCCATCTACCTCCATGTGGAGCCTTTGCACAAGAGGACCAGACGGGCATGTTCCGGAGCGGGCTTGCAAGATCGAGTTTCTCGAACGTCGAAGCTGGACAGCCTTGCTGAGTTCCTGTGCCAAGGCTCTCCGCCGTTGGCGGGATAGTGCACTTGCTTTGGCCAGAGATCATTGACTTGCCGTGTCACAAAGCCAAACCTTAGCTTTACGAGGTTCAAGTCGCAAATGATTCATACTAGTAGAAGGGCCAAATCAAGGTGCAATAAAAAGTGACATCATGAATCGTAGAGCGCGCCGAAAAAAACAAAAGCAATTCATTCAATATTATATATT
The DNA here is from genome assembly GCA_905221635.1 of Symbiodinium sp. CCMP2456. Taxonomy (NCBI): domain Eukaryota; class Dinophyceae; order Suessiales; family Symbiodiniaceae; genus Symbiodinium; species Symbiodinium sp. CCMP2456. Next base: position 374 of record CAJNDV010036833.1, on the reverse strand, counting down.
TGCTTGTCCTTTTCTTTTGATTTTAAATCGATTTTTTTTAAATCTCCTATTTGAAAATCTTATTACCTTATGAATTATTATGATAATATATATAATTTTAAATCTATATAGAATCTCGAAATGAATAAAAGTTAAATATCCTAAATTCTTTATATGCCATTATTTCTAAAATATGATTTTTTGAATATTTATATAACCTTCGTCATAGATAGATACATAAAAAAATAAATAGAAATTATTTGATTAATATTATTTTTACAATAAGTAAAATCCCTTTTAATTTTATATAAATTTATGCAATATATCAGTTTTCTGATATACTGATTTTCCAATTTATTTTTTAAATTCAGATTTAGAATAATATGAATATGAAA
>CAJNDV010036832.1:5674-21330 GCA_905221635.1 Symbiodinium sp. CCMP2456 | reverse complement strand
TCTTCGAATCTTATATATCTATGATGATATATATTTCAATATAGATTCTATTCTAGAGAATAACAAAGGAAGGCGATATTTAAAAAAATTCAAATGATATTCTTAAATTCAATCTAAATAATTAATAATATTTCTTCTATAATCTCGAAAATAAATCAATTTTAAATTAATTAATATATTGAAATAATCAAATCAATCAATATAATTGAGAAAATTATAATAATTTATTTGCTAATAATTTAAATAAATTAAATTATCGATAAAGATATCTATAATAAGAATCTAATTAAATTTATTCGCATTCCCGTCCATCGATTTCGATAAGAAATTAAATCTTTCGAGCTTTCAAATCATCCAATCTTAAAGAATTATAGATTTTAATAGATCCATCCTTCAAATCCCTTTTAAATTGCGAGTTCATATTAATAAGATTAAGATCATGATATTTTCAGATTATATAAAAATTATCTTTATATTAAGAATCTCTTTTTCTCTTATTTTATCAATATGAGCACCTAAATTGAAATAATATCAAGATCATTATATTTTTTTCATTAAAAATCTCTAAATTCTAGATTATTAATCTATCTTCCTAATTCTCCTCTCTCCCCTCCCATCCTTTTTTAATTATCAACCCCTTCCCCTTTCCTAATCTCGAAATAAAAAATATAATAATCAATATAAGAAAGATAGAATTCCAATATTCTGAATCCATAATTCCTATCTATTGCCCTTCCCGAGGGCTAGAAAAATAAATATATAGATAAGAAGATAATTCAATAGAAAAATCAATAGAATATAGATAGATAAATAAATGAATAATTATATAAGAAATAAATAGATATATGAAAAATACATCTCTAGATAAATAAGAAGATCATTATCAATAACATCAGAAAAATCATAATAATAATATAAAATTTTAAATATTGAGAATTAATATATCTATAAATATTGAAATAGAAACTTTTAAATAATTTTTAGAGATAAAGAAATAATTCATTAAAATAGAGAATCTTATTTTTATAGAGAGGTATTCAGAATAATTTATATGATTAAATTATGAAATCTCCGTTCGAATATTGAAGATCTATATATTTATTTTCTATTCATAAGAATAAAAAATTCAATTATCTTAGATATATTCTCTATTCTATTTATTTGAGATTTAGCTAGAAATTTTAAATATACGCCTCGCCGCCCGCTCCGCCCATCCCCCTCTCCACTCCCCCAGAGGCAGGGGCTTGATTAGAATATAATAAGATTAATTTTCGATAAATCTAATATCTGATTCTTCGCCTCTCGCTCTAGCCTAGAGAAAATCTTTTTCTAGATTATTTCGATCTCTATCTTCCTCCCATCTCTGCAGATATTCGTAATCACCCCCTCGCCCATCTCCCCCGCGAAATCTTCCAAATCCTTGCCTTTGCTAGAAAATCATATTCTCTACTATCTTCGATATAATAATGATCCAAAATTTGCTAATTATTCAATATCTATTCCTCTCTATATTCGGGCGACCCATCACCCCTTCCTATCTATCTCATCTTCAAATCCCCCGATCTTTCCGACCCTACCTCCGATAATTTAGCTCGAGAATAAGAAATAACCAATAATTAGAATCATATTCATCTCTAATTCACCTGCCATTCCCAATCACCATTTTTTGATTAGAACAAAAAATAGGAAGACGAGAGAATAATAAAAATAATTCCTTATATATTTCCGATATATTTGTGCCCTCTACCTCCCATCAAATCCTCCAAATCCCCGCTCCCCCTTTCCCGACTTACCCGGAGAGAGCCAGCGGAATTTTCCTTCCTCGGCAAAAGCATATAGATGCTAAAATATAGATCTTAGAAACGGGCTATATTATTCGTGTGCCCAAATCAAGAACGATAGGCGAGACAAACGAAGTAAAGAATAAATTTTATATCCCAATATACAAGAAAGACCGATCCCATAGAGATAAGGACCTATAATATTTCTTTACCAAATCCTAGCATATATAAATTCATATATATAATATATAATATATATATATATATATTATATATACATTATGTGCTTGTATATGTGGCCCGTCTAATCCATTACAAAGAAACGTTATATAATCATGCCTCTTTTCTTAATAGGACAACGCACACGGTTCTAGAAGTAGAAGAAAAAGAAACCCAATCCGGTTCTACAAGGGGGGGGGGGTTGGGGGTTCTCCTTCCTCATCTAGCCCACGCCCACGGATGGAGAATCCCAGAGCCGGAAAGCCAGCTGTCCCATTCCCAGGTTGGGGGGGGGGAAATACATCATGATCAGTGTATATTTACAAATGATATAAATCATGGGGCGGGCGAGGGGGGAGGGCTCATGGAAAGACGTCCCGTTCCACGGGGGGCGGGGGGGGGCGATGGGGGGGGGGGGGAACACATATCCTTATGCCTGTGTAATTATATATAAACTGAACCATAGCGGGGGGGAGGGGGGGTCCGGGGCGCAATTCTCTCATCCCAGAAACCCAGAATCTTGTCCTAAATTACGTAGCCTTTGCCCCGTACACTCCGGTTTACATGCCAGCCTGAATTTGGAAAAAACCGGCAAGCCAATCACGAAACACAAGCTTCAGGTTGAAGGGCTCGGGACTTGGGGTGCGCAAAGAGAGGCTTAATCAGTCAGCAGCATCTACGACTTTGTTCTGTAGATGCGAGGACTAGTCAGACGAATCCGAGTAGTAGATGTGCTTTACTAGTAGATGTGCTTTACTTCACCCGTAGAATCTTCAGGCCCAAACAGACTTATACTTACCCAAGACTTTTTGCGTGCGAGCGCCTGGATAGATCTTTCCGTGAGCAGCCGGATGTTCCAGGCAACGCCTGGAATTGGCTGGCGACCCACACTTTTGGGATTCTGATCGGCTCCTGGGCACTGGAGGTGAACTGATCGTCCTCCAAGTAGGGCTGAGTGCTTCATCCTAAAAACCGGAACCCGATGTAATCTCTGAAAGCTTACAGGCGGCCCTCCTGACTCCAGGCGAAATGGGGCCTGTCCTTCACGCTTGGATCACGCAGCCTCTTCCGCAAAGAGCCTTAAAGACTTCAACCTCTGAGGGCTGAAGAACTTCGAGGTTCGGCGAGTGCCCAGCCACAGCAGCTTCTTGGGCTCAGCTGGGTGAGTTTAGAAACCTCAAACCCCAGGGACCCCAGGTCTCTGATTTGGGCTTTTTGACCTCCCTCTGGATCTTAAACCCTTCAAGCTGCTATCTCAAGCAATCGTGTCAGCATCACCGGCGTCTCTAACCCGGCAGAAGCTATTGTCAAAGAGGATCCATCCTCGGTGCATGTCCTCAGCATGAACCTCACGCCATCCTCCTTATGCGAATTGTCGACATGGCACGGCGTTGCAGATAGAACGGCAAGCCGGAGCCACTACTGAACCTCAACACTCTGATTCGCTCAAAGCATCTTCACGGGAAGCCTTAAGCATTTTGCCCCCTCGAGGGGGCGTTCCAAATCAAAACTCGAATCCCCATCCCACATCTTAGAAAGATGCTCGCGCACCCGTTGCCCTTCAGTCTCAAGAACTGGGTCTCGCAGTCCAACACCGGCATTAAGCCGGCAGCAGGGAGCTCACTGTGCTTTTGGACTTGAAGTCAAGTAAGTGTTAACGATGGCAGATCAAATGGTGCCTGAAGTCCACCGTAGACACAAGCCCCCAGCGGATGCAGAACAGCACCTGTCCGACCAAAAACCCATCGTATTTGTGGAAGACTCAAGCATGCTGCAGTTCCCACCTAGGCCGAAACCTGTAACCCCTAAACCCTAAACCCTGAAGATATCTCATGATTCTCACACGGGACGTCATCGGCTGGGTTTTGCAAACACTTTTACCAGGGTGAAAACAGCCCTCGTTGATTTTAGGGGAGTTTCTAGGCTCCGCCTCTCCTTTCAAGAAGGTGATGGTGTTGGAAGTAAAGTGTTGGGATCTTGGCTTTAGACTTCGGACTTTGGGTTACTGAGGTTAATCTCGGTAGCACTTTGGCCGTGACTGGAAGAAGAAGCAGGGCCGTCTCGCTGTGGATTGGGGCTGGGCTCCCCGCAGGACAGGTCTCGTCAGGCATTTCTGAAGCCCGAAGCCGAAGAGCAAAACGACATGCAGTCCTCTTGCATGGCGCGTCATTTTGTGAACCGAGCTCTCATACCACCCTGGAGCCTACCGAAGTCCTAAACCCTAGCCCTGACCTTTTGTCCCAGACGCCCGCAGCACCTCAAGCTTCTGCAGAGCCTCCGGGCCCCTAGGACGCCAGAGCAGCGCCGAAATCGCTCCTGGCCGTTTCCGAGGCCTTGGCCCATGATATCCCAAACACTAATTCCTGCACCCGAGGCGAGGAGGGCTTAGAGACATCGCCCCCATCCTCTGAGTGCATGGAGTCAGCGTTGGTGCTGGCGACCGGTATGCAAGAATCTGCGAGTTAGGGCTTGGACGTTAAGCTTTCAGGGTTTAGGGCCTTTAGGGTTAGGGGTTGCAGGCATTAGCTAGACAAGTCCAAAAAGTGCGGAGGCTGCACTGCCGCTGAACCCTCAGCAACTCAAGACCAACTCCTTGAACCCAAGGCTTTTGGACTTGGCCAGGTCATTGCTCACACTGCCCTTGGCAACATCTTGCCGCTCCAAGTGAGGTCAGAGATTCTGGGCACCCGATGTTACTCGGTTTAGGGTTTAGCGATACTATATGTACACACTTGTACAATACTTACAGGGGACAGTGTGAAAGAGTGTAGGTGGCTGAAGGGGGAGGCTTCCCAGAGAACTGCGGAAGCAACAGCAGCACCTGCTGTGAAGCTGAAGTACTGCCTTGGGAAGCTTCGCTCGGACCCTCCCTGAAACTGTTCAGGAACAGCGGGTCATCTCGTAGAGACACCAGCAGCCGCTCCTGCCCCGACCACCCTCAGCATTCCTAAGCCCTCAACCCTAAACTCGTGAGAGCCCAGCACTGAGCGCCTTCCATGTCGGTGTCACAGTGTCAGCTGCCGCTTCGTGAGACCTTCTAGCTGTCAGCCCCTCTCACAGAAGAACCCAGGGTCTCAGCGTCGAAACAGTTCAAGGGTCTGTTCGTGGCATTGAGAACATCGCAATCCAACAGCTTGCAAGAGCGATGCGCCCATTGTCCCCGCCAGGAGGCTTCAAGGCTTTAAGGCGACCTTTTTGCAGACCTCGCGGCTAAGGGGTCCCATGATATCCGTGATGTCAGATGTTTGGGGAAATCTGATGCACAGTGTTGGCTCCGGAGTAGGCACCCATCAGACACCAGGTCCCCTGCAACTCTCACCCATTTACGCCAATGCCCCGACTCGAGACCCTCGAGATCCCTGAAACCTCCACGTGACAGCCAGGCTTCTCTTGAGCTTTGCTACTCTGGAAGCCACAGTGTGCCGATCCCAAAGAACTGCTCTGATGCAGAGGCGTTCCCCGATTATGCTGGTGCAAGACTTCACATGTCCGCAATAGATCTTCGCCATGGAGACCTCAAGTGAAATCGGGCGCTGATCTCACCCCAGCGACATCTCCACCCTAGCATCACTGAAAGCCTCGGAATCGTCGTCACAGAACGACCTGCAAGCCGTCAGCTTGTCATCGAGTCATGAATGGGGTTGTAGACAAGGCCCCGTTTTAGGTAAATGTGTGCACAAGGGCTTAGAGCCTTAGTGTTGCGAGCCCAGTCGCCTTAGGGATTAAGGCAATGGGCCGTTTTTGAAGGAGCGGCTGAGTGGCACATCTGGCACAGTCGGAAGTAGTCAAGGGTGCATCCGAACGCATGTTGCATGCGATGCTTAGAAGAACGTTACGTCAGCTCCCCCCGGGGCGGAAGTAGGCTTCAGAATCCTTTGAAACGCTCTCTGCGATCTGATGAAGCAGAGCCAAGGCTGACACGGCTTACGAAACCCTAAACCCTGAGGCCCTAAACGCTCCGCTGGCTTTGGAGTTAGGAGGCTGCTGAACAGTCGTAAGGGGGGCCTTCACAAACAGGCAAGGGCCAACAACCAGCCTAGTAGCCAGGCTGCCTCGGGCTGAAGTTCAGCGATCAATCTTGGGTTTTGACAATGAGATGTGACACGGCAGGAATGAAGGCGTTTTGGGCAGAATTCTGCGAAACTCGAAAAGCAAGCCCTGGCGAGTACAGGTCCTCAGACCCTAAACCCGCAATTCTCAACCGCAACACTCAACCCCCGAAGCCCAGGCAAATGGCAATCACAGCATCAGGAATGTTGTGCACGGCACATCAGGCCGCCGAACTGCCAAAAGGCGCGCACCAGGATTTGGACGAGTGCTCTGGGCTTTCCACTCATGGTGAAAAGTGGTTTACGGTTTAGGGCTTGAGGTCTGGAATACGGACTGCGGTGGGGGGGAGGCGGATGGAGGCAGGTCGTGAAACCTCAAAAACCCTACACCTGAATCCCAAAACGCCTCAGCCACGAATGCGACTGCAGCTGCCTGGTGTGTCAAAGGAGGAGCAGAGATCGCTTCACCTTAGAGCACCCCCATCTTGGGCCTGGCTTCGGCCAATTTCAAACGCAAAGCGGTGCGAAAGCCAGGCCTTGGAGCTGGTAAACGATGGACTCTTGAGACGGTAACGCCTCTCCAGGCCTCTTTCCGGATCCGAAGCGGCCCAAAAGAACGGTGCATCGCAAAGCTCACCGGCGGCTCTTCCATTAAGGGGAGCCACTATGCGTGAGGCCTGCAGCCTGGCTTGATGCCCGGGGCGTCGGGAAGTCCAAGCGGCATGGGGCCGTGGCTTGCGAATCCAGGCTCTCCTCACAAACATGGACTCAGAGTCGGCTCTTCCGCACAAGGATAGGATGAAGGAGCTCCTTCAAAGATCTTCAAGGCAAGGCAACCTGCCCTGCAGCCACGATCTACTTCTTAGAGCGTGGGTTCACGGCTTCCAAGCTTCAGGCCACCATGCGGCAGCCGTAGCTGCAGTAGCTATGCCGCCTCTTTAACTCACCTTTTGACTTCGGATGACCATCCCCACCCCAAAGCCTCGAACTCTTAAAATGGACCCGGCACTCTAAGCCTCGAAGGCTCCACACTTCGAAGCCCCGAGGCTAAGCGACAGCCCGCTTTCCGTCTCTCCCCACCTTTGGGCGAGAAGAGGCTTTACGGCATTGCAGAACAAGGGAGGATCGGATGAGAAGGGCCCTCTGTAGTTCAGGCTTTCGCACAACCAACAGAAACTATAACCACGACGAACACTCCCATGCGACAACTTGACAACACGACAGCCTGCTTATCTCACAACGGGGCATCCTGTCCCAGTCCGATGGTCCAGCTATGCATCAATCTGCCGTTGATCGTCCGCGAATAAGGATAGTAGCGGATGTTGGCTCACTCCTTTATTGCAGTCGTAGTTCAGGGCCGTGCTGCCACTGCGTACACTCCCACTTAGTCTTCCCAGCCCTACGATGGACTGCAATGCACAGGAGGCTGGAAGGCCGTCATCACCCAACTAAGCTTGCGCAGCCAAGCTTGCAGTAGGCAGATTTAGGCTTCTGGCAGGTGTGGTGCATCTGGGACAAGGCCCGTATGAAGATATCAACAGGCACCCGACGGACTAAGACATGTCTAGCTGAGCAGTCTTGTGCGTACTGGAAGCACCTTGCGTGCAAGCAGTGGCATATGTGCATAGGGCAAGCAAGTCATCCAAGCCAACGGCGTCAGGACTGCCTGGAGGCCAAACCTGGTATTCAACTCCGCAACCTCCAACCCACCTTGAGATCAACAACACGGTGGTGACAGTTTCTGTGCACAAATCCGCAAGAAGTGCTGTCTTGCATTGCGCGGGGACCACGGCATGCGGCCATGATCAGGCCATCGCCATCATGGCATCCAGACCTTTGCCTCTAAACACCAGCAGCATCTAAACCTCTACACATTCTGAACGCCTACAACTCGAAACCTCGAACTCCCGGCAAGGACCGCACCAGTCTGTGCAGATTTCAGACGGGCATCCTCCCAGACAGAGTTACGTAAGAAGAGGGGCTCGGTCCAGGGCCAAAGCTTCCCCGAGCCCGGAATGCAAGGCTTCGTCCAAGACGCCGGCGAGTTCCGGCCGTGGGTCCGGGCCTAAGGTTGCAGCTGTGTCCTCTTACGGAAGCAAGCCCGGACTGGGCCCTTTAAGGAGGCTTCAGAATCCTGGCCGGGAGCTGGCTTAAGACGTTTTGACTAAGCTGCCGAGTTGAGCCACGGATCAAGGGGAGGTCCCCTGCTGCCAAGCTGTGTCCCAAGTTGTCTTGAGAGAAGTGGCACCGAAACAGGATGCATGAGCAGCGCTTATCACATGGATCGGAGCATGCAGAGTGTGCAGGATTGAGGCCTGGAGTCTTGGGTCTGGGGCATGAGGATTCCAGTAGCGTGATGGCGAAGCTTATGCTGCCTTACAAGCCCCAGCTCCTGAACACGTGATGGAGAGCGTCCTTATCACGTGCGGTCAGAACCCAGTAAACTAGAACCTACTTCCCGTGAGTTGCAGAAGGCGAAGAATTGTGGTTTTGAGCGGGTAATCCCAAATTTATCATTTGTGTGAGCTTCAGGTGGGCGCCTCGCACGAGAGAAGCCCGCCGGCGCTTAGTGCCGGCTGGAGCATGAGTCCACTCTTGGAGCTTTGCGCTCTACAAAACCTTGAAGTCCTGTCTGCACCTGAACCCTAAACCCTAAACCCTTACCTGGGAGAATGCAGGAGATTGAGATGTCAGGGAGCATGCCCTGACCCACACGGAGCTCTGCAAGTAGAGCCGCTGGAAGGGCCGCGCAAAGGGAAACAATGCTGGCCACCAAAAACACTAATTTTTGGAGCTTAGCGATGCAAGGTTTCAGGGTCTACGGCTTGGGATGCAAACGACGGCCGGGGCTCAGAAACGGAGCTGCGAATGACCGGCAGGCTTGTCCATCCTTGGCACAGAACCCTTTAACATTTCTGGAGGACTCGATGGCTCGCTGGCTCACCAGAACGCCCGACACCGGTGGACTGTCTGTGACAAGAGCGGAAGCGGCTTGGCTACAAGGATGGGCGGCGTAGTCCCAACAGCTCAGAGCACGAGCTCAGCATGCCGCGCTTAGTCTCCCGTCTCCAAGCTTGGAGGCCAAATGAAACCATTTAGAAGCAGAAGAAAACTGACGTGGACCAGCAACGAAAGCTTGGATCCTGGGCAGCGCCTTTGCGGCCGAAACCAGCAAACTCTAGAACGAAACAACCGTGAACGATCGCTTCCATCTTGGAAAGGAGAGGTCGCTTCAGTCGACTTCGACCAAAATGTCCACAGCCCCTGACTTGAGCGAGCCACTACAGGCTGCAAGCGGCAGGTGCTCCTCCTTACAAAACTCCGGCTTCAGAAACGCAGTGCAAGCTTTCTCCGCCGTCCGGGAGCTGCGAACTACAAACATCCGCGCGAGAATGTTCAACTGGCTCGTCATGCATAGCGGTTCAGGACCCACTTTGATTGAAATTGAGCCTCAAACCTCGCTTCGTGAAAGCAAGTTCTGGCTCCCACACACCTGCTCGTGCTTTGGGGATGCATGTCAGGTTTGCTGAAGCGCTTACATCCGGACCTGTGCTGTACTCCTCTCTTTTCTGTCTGTCTCAGTGAAATCGGAAGGCTCCGAGAAAGCTTGCTCCGATGCGTCGGGCACTTCGCATCATGGCACTGGCCAGCTGCAGCAAGGTGTCGGTTCCTAAGGAGACACCCCTGCTTCGCAGCCGCCAAGGCTTCTGCAAGGCTATGCACCGCATGCAGTCTGCGGCTGCTGAAACGCACTCGATAGTGGTCTACATGCTGCTGACTGTCCTGTCAGGGTCAGCTTGGAACAGCTTCGAAATTTCGGATTCAGCCCCTGGGGCTTAGTGGTATCTGGGATGTTATATGCTTTTTCGATCACAACGGTGCTGAGCATTGAATCACTCAAGGTCACTGCTCAGGTATGAAGCCCTAATACCCCAAGCTGCCGCAAAATGAACTGCAGGCAGGTTCTAAAGCACTACCATGAGCCCCTAGAATTGAGGCGTTAGGTAGAAAGTTAGAAAATGGTAAAACTATCAATCCTAACTGTCTGTTGGACTCAGAAGCGCGGATTTTGTGCTTTTGCGTCTTTGGTCGAGGAACAACTCCGAAGGTAAGAAGCCACGAACGACAACAAGATCAGTCACGCACCTCTGGAGTGCGAACCCTCCTCCATCTGCCATGGGAAGCACAAAGCGCTGCACCGGCCAATGCGGGACAGGCACAAGCGCTACATCCCAAACTCGAGGGACCTTCAAGCCTAAACCCCAAACTGGCTAAACTACGACCCCCAAAAGACTGCGACTTAACATCCCTAAGCCCTAAAGGCCCTAAACCTGTACATGCCCTGAGGGGGCCTCGCCCAAACACCCCAAGGCGCCTTGCTTCTGTGCTAGGACGGACGGAGAGTTGCGCCAAGTTATGGAACTGGCTGCTCCCATCAAGGGCTACGAGTCGGGTATCTTAGTGCTTAGGGCTTAGAGCTCTACGGTTTGGGTAATGGGGATCTTCTTGAATGGGGGTTGAGCGGCAAGCCATGGCTTCATGAGGGTTCGTGGGTTCAGCCTGCAATAACGCTTTGTAAAACGGTGTCTGGTGCCGAAACCTCGCAGTCAGCGACGTCGGCTGCCATTGTGCAAGCAATCTGGTTGCCCTGTATCTCGAAGCTCCGTGTCGCCCAACCGGGCTTGTACAAGGCAAAAGTCCATAGAGTCTTCACCTTCAGATGTTTGGGAAGGTCAGATGCGCAAAAGTTCTGGGAGGAGGAAGGTACCAAACATGTAGCGCGCGGCTGCTCTGCACAACCTGGCTCTGGCAGTGGGAACTTTCTTCAGTCACAGGCTCCGAATGATGCCGCCTGCGCCCATACATTGCGAGGGAGATCTAGGCCAAGGAGGCTTCGCCGAGTTGAAGCGCGCGATCTAAACCTCTAAGCCTGTCCAGAAAGCTGCCTTAAACGTGGTGCGCAAGCGTCTTTCAAGTCACCCCTTGGCAGCTTCTTGGAGGAGTCGGAGCTGATCGCCCAGCCAAGCGAATTGCCAGAAGCTCCTTGCAACCACGAGCATTGCCCCTAAATCCTACAAGCAGCACTTGCTTTGCGCTTTCTGTTCAGGGTTTTGCAATTCTAGCTGATGTGTCAGTTGAAGGACATCGGTTTCAGGGTTTAGGACTGCGAGGACCGTGGGTTTCGGTGTGACTGGACTTTGCACTGTTGAGGGATCTCCAAAGGGCGGCGTCTAAACCCTGTCCTCTAGCCCAAAACCCAACGGCCCTCCCCAGGCCCCAAACCCTTGCACGGGATGTCCAGGGAAGGGCACAAACTTTTTGGTTCAGGGTCAAGCGGTTAAGCCCGAAACCCTTGCTCACTCAAGTGCCCGCGGAGCAGCCACCCAAAACCATCACAATTCCGTAAGAAGTTGAGGCGCGCTGGCCATGTGCCCCGAAAAGAAAAGGTCGTGGCGTCGCAGCATGGCACAAAGATGGACGGGGGCTGTAGACTGAGGCCCTGGCATAGGAAGCTTGAAACCCCAGGGGCCTTCAAACAAAAAACAGTCCATTGTGGGTGCATCAGCTTGAAAGTGTTCTTCCTTGCTCGTTTGACTTGTCCTTCGAGCCTGCAGACGGCAAGATCCAGAATCACAGTGCCTTTTCGCGGCAAACCCTCACTCATGAAATCCAAAACTCCAATCCCTTCATGACGGGATATGCAATACTCTGAACTGAAGACTCCTCGGAGGCCTGACAGTAAGGCTCTGAACCGTACAGCCGTTCCCAGTCTTGAAAAACAAAACATCCCGTCACTTGTAGCGCCTCATCCAGGAACCCTGAACCACCGCAGCCTTCACGGTGCATGGATGCGCATGGATTGCAGGAGGTCTCATGGTCCACACTCCAGCCTCCGCCAAGCTTTAAAGTATGTTACACTTGGCATCACTCCCTGCATCCCCTTTGACCCTATTGATTTCCGCGAGACCCGGTGGTTGGTCAAGGTGATTCACTCGATGGGTTCCACCGCGAATCCAGTCTCGACAAGTTTGCGAGTTACACGTGGGAGTCCCAATCGATGCTCAGGGCGAGCGGTGAGTCACCTCCGTGGTGGTTCTGGAAGAGCAGGTCCATCCTTAGCGCCGTGAGGCTGGGTTTCGGAACCTGCTCAAGATGTGCTGATTTGTCGAAGCTACAGTTTCCAAGCACGAGGATCTGTCCCGGAGCCAGAGCGAAGGACCAACAACGATTTTTGGGACTATCCAATGCTCGAGCAAGTCGCAGGGCGGGATTCAATCCCACGGTCTTGGACTTCTTCCAGCGCAGATCAGTCCAGCTCGCCGGCGCCGTTTCGAAGGTTGAAGATGGGGATGGTTGAGCCGATGAGACAGTCAAGTCGCTGCACGAAGAAACTCCTGAGCTGGGCGTGTTCAACACCTGCAAAGGGCCGCCTGCATCGCCTGCAAAGACTCACGAAGGCCGGGAAGCCTCTTCCGCCTCCGAACCAACAAGGCGCCGCAGCTTGCCCAGCAAGATCCTGTCTGCCTGGATACCTCAGCCAGAGCTTTCAAAGAGGCTTAGCTCCGGAGCCCTTCTCTCTGGGACCCGGTGCCTTCCTGACGCATGCGCCGGAGGAGGGCGAGCGCTTTTGCCCAGCTTTCTTGGACGTCAGGACCAGGGCGCAGGCATGCCTCGTTGCTTCAAGCTGCTTCGACTGGGAAGCACAGAGACAGAGACTCAAGCTGGAGATTCCTTGAAGACTGACCCCTTCCATCCAGGCCTCAATCGCGCATGTGTAAGACAGAACGTTGGGCGGCAGCGATGTTTCGCGCATCTCTTGCAGCCAGTGCATCGCACCAAGGCGATTAGAGGTCTTGGCACAGGCGCTGATAATGTTGGTGTACCTTAGCTGATACTCGCAGCAATAACGGGTCTGGCTTGCATGTAACATATGTAACCTTCTTGCCGGCACAGTACAGTATGGCATGTTACGACAGTTTACAGTATGTTGCAGTAAATGAGAAGCCACGGAGCGACATGACGTTGGGTTGCACACTGCTTTCCAGCATCTGCCGAAGGAACTTTTCTGCCAACTCCATCTGCCCCAGCTGCGCCGCAGAAGCGATCACCCCATTGAAGGACCTTGCCACGACGATCTGCTGCTGTGTTATCCCATGGTGCCTGTCGAGTCCTGCCTGGCCTGGAGTCGGGCTTCAGCTCGGCTTCATGCATGCGCCGGAGCCAAGCCTTCAACACATGCCGTGCATCCACTCTTGTAGGATCTGCCTTCTTCTGGCCGCCCCGGCCTCGGCTTCCTTGGGACGTCGTGCCCTCGCACAGCAGAAGATCCTTGGCATCCGACTACAGTTATGCTCTGGTGATTCGTACATGACATGACATGACATGACTAAGTGTTGACATTTCCGGGTGGAGCACTCGCGGGAAGTGTTGTTAAATTCCGTTGCTCCAAAGGGCTTCTTTGTCAGCGCTGCGGAATCCCGAACTCCGACACGTAAAATCTCACCCCAAGCAGGCAAGATTGGACGACTCCACGTCAATGTCTCAGCACAGCGGCATGCAAGAAAATGCCGCCTCGTCAGGGGAGTGCTGGTCATTCACCATCTGATGGAACCAATGCGTGACCTCCTGAAGAGAAACATCTTTCCTTGGTCAAATTCAGATCCTCGGTACCGCGATCCCGTGTTGCAAGTGTCTTTTAGCTAAGCATCTTCTTGGAGAAAGCATCCAGGATCCCGGTGTACGATGTCGGATTCGGCCTCAGGCCTGCTGCTTGCATCTGCTGCAGCCAACGGATCGCCTCGGCAGGAGGCATCCTACGCAGCACTCCGGTCCTGGCCTTAGGCCAAGGGCTTAGGGGCAGAGTTAGGTGAAGAGTAGTAATACCAGTACTAGTAGTAGTAGTAGTAGTAGTAGTAGTAGTAGTAGCAGCAGCAGCAGCAGCAGCAGCAGCAGTAGTAGTAGTAGTGGCAGTAGTAGTAGTACTAGTAGTGGCAGTAGTAGTAGTGGTAGTAGTAGTAGTAGTGGTGGTGGTGGTGGTGGTGATGGTGGTGGTGGTAGTGCTATCAGTAGTAGTGTTATCAGTAGTAGTGGGGGTAGTGGTGGTAATAGCAGCAGCAGTGGCAGTAGCAGTAGCAGCCGTCGTAGTAACAGCAGTAGTGGTCGTCGTCGTAGCAGTGGTGGAAGTAGGTGGCCTGGTCATCGGCAGCATCATCATGCAGCAACATGTTGTTCTTCGTCATCGTCGTCATGACATCAAAAGCAACTGCGGCGTAGCCTGCGCCGCACGGACACGACCCTATGGACGTCATGAATAGTGTGCGTCTGTTACCTTTATCATTAGCAGCATCGTTCTCATCGTCACACGAGTGTCTCACGGCACGTCAAACACCATCAGCAGCAACAGCAAGAGCTGTACTCAAATATCCACTGGGACTCCGAGCAGATTTTAAACCTCTGACAGCTTCAAGCGTCGCACGTGGGCCTTTCGCCGCTGCTGCCCTGCACTGGCAGGTCCTCGCACTGCATTTTCTACGAGAGCTTGGGAATTGGGGTTGGTGGAGAGGTCAGAAGTTTGGAAGTAGTTTCTATGCGCGGCTGGTCTGATGCTGGGCTGTCAGGGGATTGTGGGTTATTTCAAGGCCAATGCAAAGGCGACTGCGGCTCGCTGTTATTTGCCCAAGCAAATACCCGACTCTTCCTCCATCAACTTGACATTTGCAAAGAGCTGACACTGAAGCCACTAACGATAGCACCTGGCAAACACCATCAGACACCGCGGTGCGCTTCGATACAGATGAAAACAAATCTCAGGAACACGCAAAGATCAAGTTTGTCGGCACCTCGCAATTCGGCTGTTGACAACTGTAAATAAATTATTGCGTGGGTTCCTGCTAAATTGCAAGGACGGTCATAACTTTGCTTGAGCCTGAAACGACAAACCGAACTGGCAGTTTGATAGGTAGCAAGTACTACAGACTGACGACTGTCGTACTTGTAGGTACTGTAGGGCCTGGAACATGCTTCTCAGCACCCAACGGTGACAGTCTGCCACACTATCAATCAAGATAATCATCGTCAGCTACGTCAATGAACGATTGGCAATGGTAGCTCCGTGTGGTCGGCCAGGAACTTCAACACCTGTCGCAACAACCGCCCGGAGGAACGATAACCCGGCACCTAAGCGCCGCAAAATCTCCCTTTACAGCCGCATGTCCAGGCCCCGGGATAGACCCCCTGCTTGAAGGGCTCCAGGCTTGTAGAGGATGGAAAAAGCTTGCATTCCTCTTCTATCGGCGAAATATCGGCGAACTAGCATTGCAGGGAGCAACATTCCGAAGAACAAAAACTACGCTGACATGAACACCTTGGTGTCCGCCCCAATGGACGCCAGAAACCTCGAACAGAAACTGTGGAAACGCGCCGGCCCAAGTTCTGCCTGTGGATCTGTGACGGCGAACGTGCCGTCCTGGTCCATGATTCCCAGGCTTTTAGCAGCAAAAACAACGGGATTAAGAATCGTTGGCTTTTCAGGCTTGCTTCAAGTTAACCGCTTCTGCACTCTAGGGTCACTACGAGTTTCGGGGGGGGGGGGGGTAATGTGCTCCCC
>CAJNDV010036830.1:76736-98150 GCA_905221635.1 Symbiodinium sp. CCMP2456 | reverse complement strand
GACAAGTGGGAGACAAGTGGGTGACAAGTGGGAGACAAGTGGGAGACAAATGGGAGACAAGTGGGAGACAAATGAGTAGCGGTTTTTAGAGTAGTGCCGTGCGAAATCCAAATGAGCGTTAGAGAATCCTTTTCTATTGAGCAAATCAAGAACCCTTCGGCTAAAGCTGTTTGGGGAATAACTACATGGTACATGTTTTACCCTTGGGCCTGCAGCGAAGGCACCAGGGGCGGAGCGGCCCTCTGAGCAAAGGAGAGGGCCAGGAGGCTCCAGGAGTAGCCGCCCGGGTAGCCCCTGGCGACTGGGTTCGCTGCGCAGAGCGGCAAAGGTAGGGTTTGGTGTTGATAAATTCAAAAAGGGTTTAGGGGTTTGGGGGTTTAGGGTTTATAGGCTTATATAGGCTTTATAGGGGTTTGGGGGGTTTAGGGTTTAGGGTTTTGCGGTTTCGGGGAGAGGGCAGCTGTCCCCTGAAACATCCCTTCAAAGGCCGCTCTTCTGGCCTAGTCTGACCGCTCAGGCCTCGCAGCTCAGCCCAGCCTGGGAGGTCTCTGCGCGTTTAGGGACCCCAGTGGTGTTTCATCAAACTGGCCCCCAAGCTCCGGGCGCTTGACGGCAACCACCAGATCGCAGAGGCGCTCATCCAGCAAGGAATACCTTGGCTCAAGCGCACACGCACATACATAAGAGTCGAAGTGTTCAACGTATCAAGCGCCTTTTTGCCGCGAACGAGCTTTGGAGAACGTGGGAAGACCGTCAGAACGACGTGGCTCCTCCTGCTCCTCCTCCTCCTGGGTGTCTCGTCAGATAGTTGTCCACGCCACTGTGAGCAGTCGCTGCTGCTGAGCTCCTACTTATGCTACCTCTTGTTGTTGTTCTGGGGGCATTGCTAGATCCATTGCTAGCTTGCGCATTGAGGACCTGCAGAGCTGCCTTGCCAACTGTCATGCATTCTCATGCTAATGACTGGCAAGGCCGCTTAGAGCGATCGTACATGGCGGCAGGCTTGCTGCCATTCTGGATTTCAGCTTTTCGTGGCGCATCCCGCAAACCATAGACCACGAACAACTTTGAGATGTGCACCTAGAGCGTTTCGTGGCGCATCCGAAGATAAGATAAAACACGAGCAACCCCTTTCGAAAGCATGCTAATAGCGAGAAACATCACAAGGCAGAACGGAAGCACTTGCCTATCCTCTTTTCTGGAAATGCTGCACAAACAACAGCTGCCGCAGCAGCAGAAGCCGCACATCATCGCCCTGTCAGGCGCGTTGCACCCTCCACCGAATTCCACAGAAGTGTCGGCCTTCCGAAAAGCCCTGCGCCGCCAGCCGTCGCAACAACACCAGTCGAAGCTTGGGCATGTCTGTGCAAGCGCTCGCATCATGTGGAGTGCAAGCACCACACAAGCAAAGACGGCAAGAAGATGGAAGCAAAAAACAAATACACAACAAAAAGCAGCTAAAAGTAAATGAAATGAACCAGAAATACAAACACAAGAACACCCGAAATACCTCGGAATACCGAAAAGTTGCACAAAAAAAAGACTGGTTCCAAACTAAATCAGCCATCACTTCGCGCTTGGTCATCTGGGGACGGGGAACACTCTCCTCGTCGTGCCGATACTACACGCAAGGTCGCTGCAACAGTGTCGCGAGCCAAGCTCAGGCTGAAGCGAGCTCAGACCAACCCTCCCAATGTGCAGCAAGGGTTGGTCAAGGCTGAGAGCTAGCAAATAAGCAGATAAGTGGAGAGATAAAAAGATAGGTAGCTAGGTAAGAAGGGCACCTTGCATCAGTTTCGATGTCAGAGAGTGCCGGGGTGCAGTCCTGCGTCACCCTCCAAAGAGTTCAAAGCGAGGTCCGCACTCGCCGAAACTTGACAGAGCTGCAGTCAAAACACAGTGCCCGAGGTAAGTAGGCAGGTAAGTAGGTAGGTAGGTAAGTCGGTACACAGACAGGTAGGTAAGTGGCTGCCTAGGTAGGTAGCGAAATTAGTTGCTGCGAAAGCAGGCAGGTGGGTAGCCAGCCAAGCAAGAAAGCAGGTAAGGTCCGGTCCACCCGGCAACAGGAGAACACAAACTGGCGCAAACAAGCTGCTCTCGAAGAAGCGCGCTCTTGTGGAGGCCGAGGTAATTTCTGACAGTGACCTCAATGGCTGCATGCATCTGCAGGCGGTGGGAAGCAGTGTTTGTCCTCTGGGACTCCCAGCATCGGCAGTCCGGCTCAAGCCCGGACCCCAGTGGAAAGTCAGCACCGGCACCTCGTCGCCAGGATGCACCCCAAGGCTAAGCACCGGCGGGGGTTGGGAGCAATGACCAAGGGTGAGTCTGCATGCTTGCGTATGGCTCGTATGACGCATGCTTGCGGCATTTTCCTAATTGTTTAATCTGTGAAGAGAACCTCCTGGCTCCCATCTGCTGAGCCCAGCGCCCGCCCGCCCAGGCCCACCGTCGAGACGTGCCACCCTCGTGCCAGGAGCCTCAGAGCGTCTCTGCGGCGCGTCTCCGCAAGAAAGGAGTACCCTCTGGGCTTCTCGGAGAGCTCTCTGTTGGGGCCCGGGCTCTCTCCTCAGTTCCACCAGAACCTTCCGAACCCAGCGCTTCCACTGCGGCCACTGCGGTGCTCGAAGCATCACGGCTGAGGTTGCGGCGCGCTGCTGGAAGGCTCGCAAGGCCCCAGAGTCCGCTTCGTCCCAGGGCAGGAGGACAGTAAAGTCCTGGGAACGCGATCGCAGATATCAGATATCATATGTATGCTGTTGCATTGGGGCCGAATCGCCCCTGCGCCGAGCACCCGGCGGCATCTGCGTCCTGGGCCGCGAAGCGGCCGGTCACGGATCCGTAGACCATCACCTTGTTGCACAGCGCTGCAGAGCGGCGTGAGATGCCACGTTTCAACTGCAACTTCAGAGCTCCCCGAAACTCTTCCAGCGGAGCCGACGAGAGTTTCGCCGGGCATCCGAGGACTTCATATCGCAGTGAAACCCCTTCCGCCTTGACGTCCACATAGTGTGCGGGCACGGTCGCCTCCAACTTTTGTGCCAGAGCTTGAGCCTCCCGGAGTTGCAAGAACTGGCGCATCATGAACGCATCCCAGAACGATTCCCCTTGCAGCTGCACCTCTTGAAGTGCAGCTTCCGTGGTAGGGCGGAGGTGCTTCAGGACAGCGTCGAAAGCCTGCGGACGCGTGCGAAGACTCTGCTGTGGGAACGGGCGTGGAAAAGGAGGCGCCTCCTGGGCCCGGATCGTGCACCACTCGCTTGCCGGGGCAGGACCGGGCCCGAAGGCCGCTGCCTGCGAAGCTCGTTTTCAGCGAAGCCTCGACTCGACTTCACGTCATCGGATTTCCAGGGCCTCCACTGCCACCACAGGGCGCGGTGGCTCCGGCGGCTCCGCTGCACCTCAGGGCCCGTGCCCCAACGCTGCACGGCGGTGAGCTGCGAGCTGAGCTCCGAGCGACGGCTCTCTGCTCGGTAGTCGCCCGGCCTGGCTCGAAGCGCTTCGCACTCGAGCTCAGAGGCTCCGATGCCTGCACCGCCAAGCCGCCAAGGCTGGCCTCAAGGCCCGCTCCAGGCGCTCAGCCAGCGCCTCCTTCAGCGCCGCGGTGACCTTCACCGGCCGCGTGCTCCTCGCGAGCTGAGAAGCTTAAGCCTTTACGCCACCCCTATACACAGCACAGCGCGGCGCCCGTCTAACGTTGCCGCACCATGCTCCACGGGCGCAACCCCCGCAGGGTACCCCGAGCACGATGCATAGCACGACCCCTGCGCTGACTACGTAGACTCCCTCTCGTGGCACTGCGCTTTGCAGCTGCTCGCTGCCCGACAGCTTGGGAAAGGAACGTGATCAAGAACACGGGTGTGGGCACAGGCACAGGGAGAAAGGAGGGGCTGTCCTGAACATGCTGGGGCGCGCAAACCCCTGATCCAGAGGATCCTGACAAGTCAAGCCTTCTTGTGGCTGTGGTACTTGCGGCTCTACGCCGAACATCACAGAAAATTTCTCACTCGACACCGCTGCTCCGCGGCCCGGCGTCCTCTGATGCAAACTCGTGCAACAGAACCTCCACGGCTCGACGGTGCTCCTGGCACGGAGATCTCTGCGAAGGTCACACATGAAAAGTGTCGGATCCCGGACAAGAAAAGGACTGAACATCCATCAGCCTCTTTGCTTCTTATCGACCAGCTTTTGGGGGCCATGCTGCCATGCCAGGGGTGCCCCAGCTTTCTCGAGGGATCGAATCGTGGCATTACCTTTACAAGGAGTAACACTGTCACTCTGAAGTCGGTGGCAAGTGTGACGCAAGCCAAGTGCTAACCATGTTGCAGGTGGCAGTGGTTTTTGCCAGTTTGAGCTGGGTCATAATGCTGACCTCCCGAGCATCCCACTCCCACTAAATCTGAAGTCTGCTTCTGCAACTGGGGCTTCTGCCAAGTGCAAGGCATCCTGCAGTGGGAAAGAGCATAATGTTGCCCCAAAGCTAACTACATGTGCCTGCCAGCGCGAGTGGTTCGCACAAGCTGTAAGAGCGCTGTTGCACACCACGGTGTCCAGCTTCACCGCCTTCGGCAGCGAAGGAAGGGGAACTTGCACTTCCGCGAGGCGCGGCCGCACCAGCGCCTCGCTCTGCATGCACTGGAGGAGCTCCAAAACGCCCAGCCAGTGGCCCCCTTTGGTCATTGCCTTGTTTTTTACAATCTTTCTCTCGAGCCGGCGCCTTACCGTTCGCGGTATATGACATGGGGCCCAGGCACACACGGCATTGCCGAAGGTCACGGCATCGTGCCGGAGCCGTTGCTGGGCCAGCGCCTGCGATGCGAGGCCCTGCTCTTTTCCGGTGCCTTGGGCCCAAGAGGAACTTTCGGGGCCCGGCCCGGCGCGGCCCGGGCCTGGAAGAGCTCCAGGGCCTTGGCCCATTCGCTGGCCTCGCCCCACGCGCCAAAAAAAAGGGAGAAAACTGGGGCGGGACCCAGAGCTTCGCTGCGCGTTTCGCCAGCGCCTTCTCGCAGGCACCCATGGCAACACTGAAGCAGACCGCATCTCGTTGCACCTGCTTGCGGAGGATTCTAGTGACGCTCGCGCAGTGACAGCCGTGCATACAATGGAAGTCCCCCAGTAGAGTGCCTGCCAGAAATGCCACTACCGACAATCTTAACAGGGCGGTTGTTCAATGTTCAGCAGGCTGTCTGCAGACTCTGCTGTTCAGATATTCTCTGCACTCAGCCCTGCACCCCACATCAATCATTCGCTGAGTGCGTTGAGTTCGATGGTGGCTTCGCGGGAGCTGACCATGCAAAACTAAGGAGAATGTAGGAAACTCTGCAACGATTGCAGTCAGTCCAAAAACTGGCCAAACCGAAGTGTTCCGAAATATCCCGACTTCATTCCCGACGTCTCCGGCAAAATGCCCAAAGCATTCAGAAAAAGCACTAACATAAAGTACGCAATCTCACAAACAACTAGAGACTGCACCAAACAAAAACCAACACTGGCTAACACATAACCTACGAGAATTCCGACACGAACAGCAACAAGGAAAGTAACAATAAACATGGTCTCCATTGCTCGCCATGACCACGCTTTTCCGTGAGATCCCCTGGAGAATCAGAAAGCAAACGTGGGTAGCTGCTTCCGCCGAAGAACAGCAAGCTGTTTTTTTCGAGGCACGCTCTCTGCGCTGCAGTGTGATGAGACGTTGACAGCCTTCGCTTGGAGTTGCTGAGTTGCAGACCCTCATCTCAGCGAAGACCTGAATCCTTGGGCGCTTCATAACATGCCGCGGCCGAACTCTGCACAATGCCAGCCACTTCTGTGAAGACAGTCACTGCGAAAGGCCCTGCGAGGCAGTGGCGCTGCCCGCCACTCGCCAGATCGTGTCAGGGCACTCATAAGACTGCTGTAGCCTGGAAGCGGAGAAGAGTTGCCAAAGTCGTCAAAACATCAAAAAGGCTTCTCGCTCCGCACTTTCATGCTCCTCCTGGCCCTGAGCTGAGAGAGTGCTCGAGGGAAAGAACTGAGGACCGCTCTCGCAGCATCTGGTGGCACTCGTAAGAGACGCATCTGCGCCATGCACTGCCTTGAATTTCCCGGGAAAAACACTGCGACGTGAGGCCAGTGAGGCCACATGGCGATCTCAGTCCCTGGCACAGCCTGTCCAGCCTCTGCCTGTGTCAGGGACCGAGCCATCGAATCTGAGTACTGTCTTCTTGCGGCGCTTCGCTGCAGCCCGCTAAGCCCGCTGGCTGCATGATCCAAAGCAGCGAGCACAGAGTTGTAGCCTTGGTAGAGGAGGCACATGCAATGATGTGGCATAGACCGGAGCCTAGCACCGAGTGCATGGCTCCTTGTGTCGGGCAGCACCTGCCGGCCAGCGCCGTCCCCCAACTCTCACCGTGACATCCCAAAGTCCGCGCCCTTCCGCCTCCTTGCTGGGCATGGCCCCGAGTAAGGCCACTGCAGTGTTCCAAGCGGAAGCGGAGGCGCACACCAGGAGCGTCGCCTGGCAGACCCCACGACGCACACGAAGCGAGGGGCGATGGCGCTAGGACCGGAGGGGCCGACGTTGAAGTTCACGGTGTCGGGCTGAAGCGATGCCTGCGCAGGAGTTGGGGAGGGCAGGCGCGCAGGCGCAGCGGAGCACGACGGATGCTGACAGGCCCATCTCCTCCGGCATCTCTCCCAGAAGCTTCAGCGCCAGCTCCCAGCCTGGAAACAGCCAAAGAAGGCGGGCCGGCGACGGGACCCAAAACTGGCAGGTCCCCGACGGGCGGTCCGGCGCAGAGCGGCGACGGCGGAGGCCACCGCGCTGCGGCTTCCGAGGCCTTCGTCGGACCATGGCGCAGAGAGAGAGAGAGAGGAAAGGTGCACGAAAGCTCTCAGAGGCCACGGCTCTGCCCAGACTCTCGCAGGCGCACATCTCTGGAGAACCGCCGCCTCCCAAGCCTCGGGTTTCAGCACCCCAAAGGCGAGCCAATGCTAGCTGCAAGCCACGTTAATGCTGTCAGCTCGTGGCTGACGCGTCCACGGACCGGCATGACTCAAGCATTCCCTTGATAGGGAGGCTGGGATCGCAACCCAGGTTTTGCGGAACGACTCGCAGGAATCGCAAGCCACCTCACAGTCCAGACCGACACCAGGCTCAGATTTGTTGCGGGCTGTCTTACTCCAACTGAACTATACGGATTCTCGACTGAGACCATGGCTTCGCCAATCGCATTCATGCGGCACGAACTTGGGCCCGGAGCAAGTTCCGTGACTTAGGCATCAGGGTCCTGAGACCTTCACTGCGGGTACAGGTACATATCGGAATTCGGGGGCTTGCAATGGGGAAGACTTGGTTGGCCTGAGCGTTCCAGTTCAGAAGCTGCACGGACGGTCAAGACCCGAGCTGAAACGCTGCGAAGCGACCAATGCAGCGCCACCCTTGCTCCCGACAGTTCCACGACATCTGTCTGCGCAGTGCCGGAAACTTGAATCTACAGCTACGGACAATATCAAGACGCGGCTGAATGAAATGCATGGAAACGTTCTGTTGACAGAAGTGGTGGAGCTAATGCGTGTCGAAGACATGGCAAGTGAAAACTCGAAGGGCGTTAACGCCGCCGCTCACTCTTGTTCACGTTGCCGTGTGCTGCCTTCAATGCAGTTTCCGCTTCCTGCGACGTTGCCTCGAGTTCCTGCGAATTCACCGTATGCAGTCTTTGCCGTGACTGGCAACGAAGCTCTCATCCGTCGGAAAGATGAACCCGAGTCCTTCGCACAAAAAGGCTCAGATTGGGTTCACTCGTGCAACAACCGGACCACCAGTGCGCCTTTGGCAGCACTGAGGTCCCAAGCACCTTTGAAGAAGCTTGGCCGGGAGACTGTCCAGGGCCTACAGCGGCTGTTCAACAACTGAGCTCCTGGACAAGCACCCATTTGCATCGCGCCCACATGCACTATAGACTTATACATCATACTGCCGGGATGACGATGGCGACAGCAACAGCGACTTTTGTCGTGAGCAATGGGATTGGACTCTGCTTGTTCCTGCTGCGCATTTTGTCCCGCAGCGCAGAGTAAAGCCTGGAAATTACATGCCTCTGGCAAGGCTCAGACTCGGAGATTTTATCCGTGCGCCCATCTATTATAAGACTTTGTACACATCTCATGCAAGCATCAAGTCAATGCAAGGCTGCCACAAGACAGAGTCCATAAGCAACTTCGGCCTTCAAGCGTAACCCTGTCCTAACTGTCGTCGTCGAAGGATTCTAGACCGCATATGCCTATGCACAGGACTACGAGTACCGGTGCTGCACGCGAGCACGATAAGAAAACGACGGAATTCGTGGAGCCTTCCTGGATGAGCGCTTAACTGGGCCATGTGGCCTCTGAAAACAGCCGTTCTAATGCGTTAGGGGCTAGCTCTGGCTGGGTCATGTGGATCGCACACGAAGGAACAAGATCAAGGCCAGGTCTGCTTGTTTCCTGCGAAGTTGCCTTGGTGTCCTGCGAATTTGCCGTATGCAATCCTTGACATGACTGGCAAAGCAGCGCTCATCTGCAAGATGAACTGAACCTGACTAAAAGACCTTCGAAACACCCAAGTACCAGCACTCCACTCACCGTGCAGGGCTCAGGTTGTGGAGTCCCTTCGTTTAAATACTGGACCAACAGTGTGCCTTTGGCACAGAGGTCCCAAGCATTCTTAACGCTCCGGGACTCTGGGTCCTCTTGGGCCTCCAAACCGGGAGACTGTCCAAGTAATTCCGGGCAGAAGGGCGCAATGATGGCCTTTCTTTGGTCCAAAGGACCACGTTCTGTCACCTAAAGTTGATGACGCAATCTGGCTAGCTCTTCTTGCACAAGACAGATGTCCATCTTGTTCAGGTCTCCTCGAAAGCGCATGAGGCCCGTGATCAGCTCCGACATGGAGAGAGAGCCGTCGTCTTCGACGTTGAAGGTGTCAAAAACCTCTGGCCGCGGCTCTACCTGAACATCCAGGTCACAAAGCAGCTGGCGCACCTCGGAAGCTCGAAGCAAGCGGAGGAACTCTTGCTGTGTCATGAAGATCTCCTCCTCGTGGGCGTGGCATCCCTGCGACTCAAATGACTGCCCCGTCAAAGTGCGGATGAAATCCGAGTAGAGCTGCTTCGGTTCTTGCCTCTGTTCTTTGATGTGACGCACAGAGACGGCCACCAGTGCCCTCATCTTCTCCACCACGAAGCTGGACTCATGCAGTCTCGCATACTTCATCTGAGCGTCGCTCTCCTTCAAGCCCTTGAGCGTGGCCTCAACGAAAATTGCAGTAATCACGTTGAATAAGCCGAAGAAGACGACAACCATGCCCAAGCAATACACGAAATTGAAGGCAGGCCCGAAGTCCTTGCTGAAGATCGCCACCAGGTTCGCACCCTTCGCAGTCGTACAGTCTCCCAGCATGCAACGGAAGACGGTAAACTGGCAATCCATCACACTACCGCAGTATCTATCTATGACATCTTGAAGCTCCACGTCCTCGGGCTCCGATCCTGAAAAAAAAGGCTCCGGTGTTGAAACACTTGGATCCGGTCCTGAAAGGCTTTCCAGTGTCGAGCGCATTACGAGTGCCAGGAAGTAAACCACTGCGAAGAGCGCCAGCGTGACCCAAAACAGCGGCCGGAGGCTGATAAGAAAGCCTGCGGTAGCTGCTCACGCGGGAATTGGGGGGAGGACCGTGGAACAGGACCGGGAAACAACATTCACGATCAGAACTTATGACACACATTGCACACATAGTCCATCTGAAAAGTGCTTGACAAATTAACTTCAAGAAGTCATGCCGGCCTGAGATTATCGTCGCCAACTCTTCCAGCAATGGCATTCGCAGCAGCTTCGCCAAGCGAGCCATCCTGGGGCTTATAACAAAAAGCGCAGTCAGAACTAGGCCCAGGCAGACTTCAGCAGACATACACTCATGAGACTCGGAGACTCGGGTCGGGCCTAGCAATGCGGAAGCAACGCAGGACCATCGCCGCTCGCGAATGCGATGCTCTGTGAAAACCTGGCTGCTTGTAGGTTCCCGCCGTCCGGTCCCAGCTACTGGAAGGTCTTTCGCTAGAGTGTCTCGAGACTTCACTTCGCTTGGATATGCAGTGGCCGGGCTTAATGGCTTAATCTTAGGGGGCACAGCCTGCCTTTCGCTTGGTGGGGGCTTCGCTTGCGGAGTGACATGCCTGGATCCGAAAACACTGCCAACCCGAAGCCCCATGATCCAGAGGCAAGCGAAGCTACTACAAGCAACAGCCTGCACCACCGCGTGACCTTTCCAAATGAATTGATCATCCATTCCGGAATCTAGTGTCACTAGTGCGCATGAATGATTTGGGCTTGAGGGGAATCCCGAGAGCCTTCTCCCAGAGCCGAACTCAAGATCGCTTCCAGTATGGACAAGGAAGACAGGAAAACGTCGAAAAGATTCCAGTGGCATGCGGGTCCGCAGAAGTACACGCACGGGCCCAGAACGCATGTCTTCACGGCAATCTCCAGCACGAAGATGCAGGCGCAGGCAACCTCCAAAGCCACCCATCCTGCTCCGGCGCCCGTGTCAGTGTCCATGGCAATTCCCACACTTGCGACACTGGCAATGATTGCAGCAGTAGACAGTATCGTCACTACTCTGGTACAAACTTCTTCGTTCTTCACGCACTCCCGCCAGCGGTGGCTGCGCGTGCGATTGTCCTGGGCCTGTAACATGAGAGGAGTCTTGCGTGCTGCAGGCATATCTTCTCCCAAGAAAGCACTCTGTAGAATAAAGAGCTTCAGCATCACATCCTCCTTTTCAGCATGCGTGTGCAACTCCTCAATGACATTGACTCAATGAACATGCATGACACCAAATGCTTCCAAGAGATGACAGCGAGGTTGCTACCCCTTCTCCAAGAAGAAGCCGCCATGGTGCCTCGGTTGGTTCTGATCGTTTTCTGGTAGATCTTCGTGAGTTCCAAGATGGTGTCCTCCATGTCTGCCATTCTTATGTCCATGAAGTGACCACGTCGTGGGTGTTCCTTCATGCCAGACCTGGCTGCTCGCAGCAGATCCTGGGGCGTTATCATCAAGGTGGTGTACCTCGTTGTCTGGAACAAAGCTTCCATGCGGGCACAAACCCTTGCGTTCACATCAGCTGTGAAGAAGTTCTTCGAGCGATCATCGCAAGCAGTCCTCACAGAGCACTCAAATCAAGGATGCTACCAAGACATAGTTCTACCTCCGCCGCATAGGAACATCAAACATGTTCACGCGCTGTAAGCAGTCCAGCTGAAGATGGAGAAGCCGTGTGGTCGCGCGGTCAGTTGCGCAGCATGTTTGACAGGCGCCACATCATCCAGCACCGCCGCAGAGATTTCGCAGTTCATCGGAATTGCAACCTCATCTGCTGGCGGACAGAGGCTACTCACATGCGAACGTGGGATGTGAGAGGGCGGATCAGCCTTCTCAGCCATTGCTGAACCAGACTGCCTCTGTTCACACTGGCTCTGCGCACGCGGCTGCACATTTACAGCATGGCTCGGAGCAGTGATGCCTTTCTTGACTCTGCCGAAAGCCCCTTGGCCAGGCACGTATTTCTGTTTCTCCAGAAGCTGCTCGCTCCGCCTGATCGGCAGACAGATGTAGTCGTCTCCTGCGGCTGTCGTGCCCAGAGTCTCAGGGACGTCCAACTGCTTGTCATCGCCGGAACTCTTCGCATGGACTTGTTGCTGTAACGCGTGCACCTCCGCTTCATGCAGGTTGACCAGCTGGACCAGCAACTTCTCAATACATTGCAGAGTCTCTGGAAAAGTGGAGTTGGCTACAGTTGAAAGGCGGTGTCTAAAACCCTGCCACGACCACGTCGAGGGCTACTTGCTAGCATCCCCGACCGCATCAAACCGAAATGTCTGAGACCTCGCGGTTTCCTGGACATGTGCCTTCGATGCATTGATTCCTTGGGTGGTTGTCTTCTACTCTCGGCCTGACGAGTGACAAAGAAAGCGGCGAACAGCTTGGCAAGGCTCTTTCCCCCCCCCCCCCCCCCCCCGCACGGTGTTGAGGGCTCTGGGCTCACGGCGTTGGCACCAGGCCTGTGAGTGCTAGAACTGCATGTCTCCACGTTGTTCTCACCGCCGAACATGTTGTGAAGATGTTGTTGTCGTGCGTTTCTCGCATGGTCATACTCGGCTGTTGTGGATTGAACCCTCAAAGCATGCAAGTGTGTTGCAGCATATTTCGCCTTCGTTCAGCTTCGACACCGGCCACCTGCTTCAGTGGCTTTGTGGCTGGGGTAGTGTTTCACGGTTCCTGCTCCGATCATGAAGGCCCCTTGCTCGTGATGCGCTGGCATCAAACTTAGTGGCCGGGGCCACAAGGACCAACGTGGAAATTGCGGAACAGCCATGATGAGCTTGATGGGCACTGGAAAGAAAAGGCCAGGTGGTGCACTACAAACGTATTTCCTGTATTTGAGCATCTGACAGCCAATGAGATGCAGAGAGTAAGTCGAAACTTGGAGGATTTGTGCTTTTGACAGGTGTTGCAGGCACCGAGCGGGCCGTGGAGGAAAAGATGACTTTGAAGCGGTCCGCTGCCTCTGCCGCATGGAAAGGTCATGTGGCCCTTGGGTGGGTGACGGAGGGTGTCGTCAATCTAATGCGGCTGATGTTTTGGTGCATTCTCGCTAACTTGCAATTCCGGCAAAGTGCTGCCCGCGCGGGTCCGGTTTGCAAGCCCGAAGCCTGCAGGTCAGTCTTCCATACCGGACGTCTTTGGCTTTCCCTGTTTTGGCTGATGCCTTCTTCACCACCCGGCAGTGCAACGAACATCCCACTACATACGCTGACCAAATCACGGAACAAGAGATGGGCAACAAAACATTCGCCGTGCAATGGGCCCCAGAAATGTTTTGGAGTGTGCATTCGGAACAGAAGTTTACGTCGCTGATGCGCTTTCCTGATGGCACTTTGCTCTTGGTGCTCTAAACCTCTAAACTAGCTGCAAGAAGATGCACTGGTCAAACAGCTGTGCCCACTCAAATTGACTTCGGATGGTACCACAAGTCTGCGTGAGAGACTGCAGCAAGGGCACCAAGGATTCTGCAACAAACAACGGCAAGCACTCACGCTGATAGCCTGTGGATGTCTCACATTTTTTCGGCACAGCGAGCATTGCAGGTCGTCCTGAAACATTGCACACCTTTGATTGGCTTGGCCAGAAACGTACCGCTCGAACGTGCTCCAGCTCCGGCAATACTTTGATCCACTTGGCCTGCCACCAAGATGCGAGTATCTGGAACACAAGCATTCCCCAGAGTCTATCACAGCGCTATGCGTACTGCAAAGAAATGCCGCGACGCCTCATTGAGGCGTCCATCAATTGATGATACGGTGCGGCCTCGTTGGTAGCGTTGATGCGCTGAGTACCCAGTCAAGGCCACCACACACATGCACACACACGAAGAGGTCACCATACAAGATCAGTATCCGGCATCGGTCCGGCATCGTGTCCTGCCACCCCAGGAGATGAGACAAGCACGGGCCCCCAATGGCTGTCATCCTCAAACTTCCTGATGGGGGATTGTTGCGCCTTTGGAAAGACAAATTCACTTCGAATCTACCGCGGCTGCCACATGAAACAAGCTTCTTGTTGTATTTGTTGACGCTCTGCTTGTTTTTCGACCTACAGTTGGGAAATGCTTAAAACGTGGGTTTTGGCAACGCTAGTTGGTGTTTCGGCCTGTTGACGCTTCGATGAGTAGAGTGAAAGTATTACTACGAAACATACCCAAAGTACCACGCCTGTCACACGAAACAGGGTTAACATGGGACTGAGGATGTACTGAAACAACTCGTCGTGTGACATGACATGATGTGAAGCCAAAGAATTTGACTGGGAATGAGTTGAACAGGACATAATAAGACATGAAATGATATAGCGTGACATGATACATGATGTGCGGTTTGTCCTGGAATGACATGGTCTAACATTGCACATAGAGTCGATTCACTTGTTACATATGTATACATATGTATATGAGGCTGACGCGCGAATCAGACAACGTGAGTCAGAAAACGCAAAGAGTTCAATCGGAGAACGCCCCGGCTCGAATCAGAATATGGAGGGTTCGAAACGGAATACCTAGCAGGGCCGAAGCATAAAACGGAGAGGCTGGAATCGGAAAGGCCGAGTCCGAAACGGAAGCGTTCTATTTCAATTACGCCCTGTCTAGAACAGAAACTTATAAAGTTTGGCTATTGGGTGGCGCCGACACTGCCGAATCAGAAGACACAGAAAGCTTGAATTCACCATGGTGAAAGCTTGAAACTTACTCGTCCTTGAAAGCCATACTGCGCTGCAGCAAGCGTGCCGAGAAGAAAGGAGAAAATTAGAAAGTTTGGTCATTATGTCCCACCGAAAAGCTGGAAGCAGAAAACCTGGAAAGCTTGAAATCAGCACCTCCGCAAACATGAAGCGGACCTCTTCTTGAAGCATCTGGAGAATTAGAAAGCTTGGTTATTAGCTGCAAGCACGCCTAGTCGAAAAGAGAACTTCAGCAAGATTGGTCATTAGGTCGCGAATCAGAAGACATAGAAAGCTTGAATCCACCATGGTGAAAGCTTGAAACTTACTCGTCCTTGAAAGCCATACTGCACTGCAGCAAGCGTGCCGAGCAGAAAGGAGAAAATTCGAAAATCTGGTCATTAGGTCCCACTGACAAGCTTGAAGCAGAAAACCTAAAAAGCTTGAAATCAGCACCTGCGCAAGCATGAAGCGGACCTCTTCTTGAAGCATCTGGAGAATTCGGAACAAGGAGCAAACCGCTCGAAAGGAATTAGGGGATTTCAGAACAAGGAGCTGCCCGCTCGGAAGAGACTGGAGAATTTCGAAAGAAACTAAAGAGTCTGAAAACAAGGAGCAAACTATAGAGAATTTCCGAACAAGGAGCAAACCGCTCGAAGGAGACCAAAGAATTTCGAAAGAGACTGGAGAATTTGAAAAGAAGGAGCAGGAGCAAGCCGCTCGAAACGAACTAGGGAATTTTAGAACAAGGAGCAAACTGCTCGAAAAACTGAAACATTTGAAAAAAATGAGAGAATTTCGGAACAAGGAGCAAACCGCTCGAAAGGATCTCGAGAATTTCAGAAGCAGGAGCAGACGGCTCGAAAGACACTATGGGATCTCGAAAGAAATTTCAGACTCTTTAGAAACCCTCTAGTCAATTTGGAATGGTTTGCTCCTTGCTCTGAATTCCCTACTTCCTTTCGAGCGGTTTGCTCCTTGTTTCCAATTTCTCTATTTCTCTAGTCTCTTCCGAGCAGTTTGCTCCTTGTTCTGAAACTCTAGTTCCTTTCGAGCGGCTTGCCCTTTCTATTAAAATTCTCGAGTTCTTTTCGCGCGGTTTGAGCCTTGCTTACCACATTCTCAAGTCTCTAGTTCCTTTCCAACGGTTTGAACTTTGTTTTCACATTCTCAAGTCTCTTTCGACATTGTCTAGTCTCTTTTGAGCGGTTTGCTCCGTGTTTTCCATTTCTTCGGTCTTTTTCGAAAATTCTAGTCTCTTTCGAACGGCTTGCTCCTTCCTCTCAAATTTCTTAATTCTTTTCGAATGGTTTGCTCCTTGTTTTCATTTTCTCTAGTTTCCTTCGAACGGTTTGCTCGTTCTTCTGAAATCCCCTAGTTCCTTCCGAACGGTTTGCTCCCAGTTTTGAAAGTCTGACGTTTCTTTCGGGATTCCCTAGTCTCTTTCGAGCGGTCTGCTCCTGCTTCTGACATTCTCTAGTTCCTTTCGAGCGGCGCGCTCCTTGTTCTGAAATTTTCTAGTCTTTTCGAGCGGTTTGCTGCGTGGTTTTAATGTCTCTAATCTCTCTCGATATTCTCTAGCTATTTTCGAGCCGTCTGCTCCTTGTTCTGAAATTCTGTAATTCTTTTCGAGCGGTTTGCTCCTTGTTTTCAAATTTCTCTAGTCTGTTTCGATATTGTCTAGTCTCTTTTCAGCGGTTTGCTCCTTCTTCTGAAATTCCCTAGCTTTTATCGAGCGATTTGCTCCTTGTTTTCAAAATCTCAAGTCTCTGTCGAAATTCCCCAGTTTCTTTCGAGCGGTTTGCCCCTAGTTCTGATATTCTCTAGTTCCTCTCGGTCGGTCTGCTCCTTGTTATCAAGTTCTCTAGTCTCTTTCGAGCAGTTTGCTCCTTGTTCTGAAATTCCGCAAATTCCTTTCGAGCGGGTTGCTCCTTGTTTCGAATGTTTCAGCTTCTTTAGTCTCTTTCGAATTTCCCCAGTTCCGTTAGAGCGGTTTGCTCCCGGTTGTCCTGGTCTCTAGTCTCTTTCGAAATTCTCTGTTTCGTATCGAAAGGTTTGCTGCCTCTTGTGATATTCTCTAGTTCTTTTCGAGCGGTTTGCTTCTTGTCTTCAAGTTCTCTAGTCTCTTCCGAGCGGTTTGCTCCTTGTTCTGAAATTCCCTAGTTCCTTTCGAGCGGTTTGCTTCATATTTTCATCTTCCTTAGTCCCTTTCGCATTTCTCTAGTTTTTTTCGAGCGGCCTGCTCCTTTTTCTGAAATTCTCTAGTTCTTGCCGAGCGGCTTGTTCCTTCTTCTGAAGTTATCTAGCCTCTTTCAAAATTCTCAAGTCTCTTTCGAGTGGTGTGTTCCTTCTTCTGAAGTTCTCCAGATTTTCAACCACTCTGGTGTCTTGCGAGATTCTCCAGTCTTTTTCGAGCGGTTTGCTCCTTCTTCTGAAATTCCCTAGTTTCTGCCGAGCGGTTTGCTCCTTGTTTTAAATTTCTCTTTTTCGAGCGGCTTGCTCCTTGTTCTGAAGTTTTCTAGTCAATTTCTCGAATCACTGTCGAAATTTACGAGTCTCTTTCGAGCGGTTCGCTCCCTGTCTCCAAATTCTCGTGTCTTTTTCGACATGCTCAAAGCTCTTTCAAGCGGCTTGCTCCTTGTTCTGAAGTTCTCTAGTTCCTTTCGAGCGATTTGCTCCTTGTTTTCAAACTCTCTAGTGTCTTTCGAAATTCCCTTTCCTTGTTCTAAAATCCTCTAGTTGCTTTCAGCGGCGGTTTGCTCCTTGTTTTTCAACTTCTGCGGTTTTCCCGGCGTTCCCTAGTCTCTTTCGAGCGGTTTGCTCTTGCTTCTGAAATTCTCCAGTCCCTTTCGAGCAGTTAGCTCCTTGTTTTCAATTTCTCTAGTCTCTCTCGAGCTTTTGGCCCTTTGTTCTGAAATTCTTTAGCAAATTTCTCTAGTCACTTTCGAAATTCTCTAGTCTCTTTTTCGAAATTCCCAAATCTCTTTCGAGCGGCTTGCTCCTTGTTCTGAAGTTCTCTAGTTCCGTCGCATGCGAACTGGAGTCCGCGGGCCCGTAGGCCAAGGTCGCATGCACTTAATTGGGCCTGGTTTCAGGCCCCTTCAGCGTATTTCGCCGGCATCGCGACAAAAGGTCGCGGCGCGCACAGCTCTGTGGCTGTGCGAAAGACTACACCGCTACGGAGCTGCCTACTCTACGTGGCCTACGCCTACGCGGAGTGGGGGCCACTTCCGTAGCTGGTGTGGAGGCCACAACCAGCGCACAGGTATAAGGCTGCTGCTGCAGCAACCTGTGGACGCCTGAAGGCTGGTGTGGGGGCCACAACCATTGCTCACGGAGCAGGGTGGCCTTCCCTGTGCCTTCTGACGTACACCCTGGCATTCCAGACATGCCGATCTGTCATGGCATGGGCCTGCATCAAGAGCGGCTCTGCGACACCGATGCCACAGCAGTAGCACCAGAGTTGGTCTGGTGAGAAAAGACTGGGCAGCGCCCGTCGCTCACGGCCCGTGCCAGAAGCAGGTGCGCTGCCGGTGCCCTCACGCAGCAGGAGCGTTTGCACGCCTGCTGGCAGCACGGAGCCCAAGGTGGCTGTGTGCGCCAGGGCCACACTAGGCGAGGAGTGGAGCGAAGCGTGCTCCAGCCTTGGTGCATCAGCCCTCTCGCGCCCTTGGAGACCACGGCAGCGATCGTCTGGGTGGCATTCATAGCCATGCGGAGACCACGAGGTGCGATCCGACCTGGCAGGAGACGTCCAGCCTGTCAGGCGTGGTTCTCCGGTTCAGGGCACGCCTCGCAGGCGTCGCAGCACCCTGCTCCGCTGCCGGCTCGGTGGCAGCCTCCGGAGCAGGCTCTACTGCAGGGGCTGCTGCTTCGGCACCCAGGTTGTCCGCAGGGCTCGTGGGGCTCAGTGCCCTGTCAGTTGCGCCTGTTGCGAGGCCTTGGTCACCTGCTAGTGCCGCTAGAGGGCACTGTGGCGGCGCTTGCGCTGGGCTAGCAGGAGGTGTGGTGACCACAACCTCGGCCTGGCCCAGGCCACTTTCGGGCTTTTGTCCAGGCGCAGTGGGGACGGCCTCAGGGTCAGGAGAGGAGTCGGTGCTGGAGGACTCCTCTTTAAACCTCCGACTCCTCCGTGTCGGAGGAGCTAGTAGTGCTACCTGAAGCTGTCAGCGGGGCCTGGGTGTCTCCTGTCGACTCCGGCGCCTCATGCCCTGCTACCTGCTGAGGAAGGGGCTGCTGGAGTAGCCCCTGCTTTCTTCCTTGCAGTGCGGCGCGCCCAAGGAAAGGGTTGCCGGCTACCCTGCCCCCCCGCTTTCGGACTTTGTGCGCTCTCTCTGCGGGTGTGGCTCCAGTCAGTAGGGTCTATGGCCGTGCAGGTGTGGGGACCACTATCTGCTAACGGCTCTACCTGGTGGGCAGGAGATGACAGGGCTCCCTGCAGGCGTGGCTCGGCACCAGAACCGGGTTTTTCTCTGCTCCCGTCAGTGGGGTCCTTGGCCGTGCAGGTGTGGGGGCCACAACCTGCTAACGGCTCCACTGGGCTGGCAGGAGTTGACGGTAACAGGTAACACTTGCAAGTGGGCCGCGGTACCAGGAGTGGGCTGTGCCCTACTCGCTTCCCGGGCTGGGGCCCCAGGCGCGGAGCCAAAGAGGAAGCTCGGTACAGCCGTTTCTTTGAGGTACCTCTGCGCCCAGTAAGACCGCCTCCTTTTGTGCGCCCTGCTGGCACCTTCGCAGTGGTCTTTTGCCACTTGGGTCAAGTTGACCTGACCCGGTTTGTGAACCGCAAAGCACTTTGTGCATAGCAGCACCGCGCCCATGCAGTAAAAGGAGTGCGAAGGGTGGAGGCCGTAGTGGCTGATGTCAGGCAAGGGCCTATGCGCGCAGGGCATTGCCTCCAGCCTGCTGAAGATCTCAGGGGCGTGGGTCTGTTGAATAAACAGCGTGCACACCTCGCACTTGAGGGAGTGGTTGTTGGGGTTGGTGTGGGACCATGCGAACCTGTGCCCATGAGAATGCTCGCCGGCCAACAGCTGCTCCAACCTTTGCTTTTTATTCAGACCCCCCCCCTGGGCCTGGGCGGTTCTGCCTCTGAGGAGGGCGAGGCGCGGAGGTCTGTTGCGCACGTGGCTTTGGCGGCAGGTTGGCGCGCGGGGCGTTGCGGGGCTTGAGGTCCAGAGGAGGGGCCTCCGAGCCTGCGAGCAGAAGCCACGCGCGCTTTGCCAGGAAGAGGGACACCTCTTCCACAAGCTCGTCGACCTGCGCAACTTGGGCCTCGTGCAACCGCAGCTGCCGCTGCCTTGCAGGCCTGGTCCGCGAGGTCATTTATCTTGACCCGCCAGTGGCGCGGATCCCCATAACGCTCCAGGTGCTCAGCTGGCTCCCGATGCGAGGGATGCCAGGTGATGGAGAGGCGCTGCCTTTCCTCCCAGGCCTCCTCCCAGATGTTGGCGTGGGCCGCCTTGAAACCGGAGCTTTGCGCCTGCAAAATGGCCGGCTTGCAGTCGGCGGTGACATCAATCAACCCGGTGGTGTGCCTGAGGAGGAGTGCCAGAGCGAAAGCTTCGCCCTGGACGACGCTGCACCCAGCCGGCAAGACCTGGGGGTGATGCGGCCAACCTCACCTTCGTGGCGGGAACAGGCCACCACAGCGGCCGCGACTACCCTTGTGCGGGGGTCTTTGGAGGTGCCAGTAGCGTCAGTACCGAAAACCAAAGACCCCGCAGCTACCTTCAGCGCCGAGGACCAGATCCCCGACATCTGGGGACGCGCTTGCTCGCTGTTGAGGCTCGGCGCCTCGGTGTAAGCTAGCGGCGGGAGGCCTCTGACCCACAAGGACTCAGCAGGCCATTGGGCTTGGAGCTTTGTCCAGTGGGGCGGAGGGGAAGACCCACGTCCTTGCCACCACTGGCACTCGAGGATGACGTGTCGCAGCCCTGCTGGTTTCTTGCACAGGGGGCATTGACGCCTCGCGCCCTTGGTAGTAGTGAAAAAGGCGCCCTGCCACACAGCGCGGAGCCCGACGAGTTGGCCAGGCTGCTTAGTCTGCGGCTTAGGCACAGTCCAGTCAATGCCGTCAGCCGCCCCATCTCCCGCATCCTGTTTAGCAATGCGCTGATTGGCCGCGTGCTGGAGCAGCCTGCTTAGGCCTTCCTCGACGCGAAAAGCCAGAGAGGGCCCTGGCTGCATGGTGATGGCCTCACCGAAGTTCCAGAGGCCCGTGCCTCCCAAGGACCCTGGCGGGAACTTCCACTCCTGCACATTGCTAGCATTCACGCCATGGTCCTGCAGGTACGCTATCATTGCCGCAACAGGGCCTTTGACCAAGGCCCAACGCTTGGGGGCCCTGGCAAGCTTGCTCCAGGTGAGCTCCCATAGCCGCTGGTACTTGTCAGGGAGCTCTTTGACGAAGAGGAGCCTGTGGAGGGTCCGCCAGTGCTGCAAGACAACGGTGCGCAAGGGGTCACAGCAATTGCCCTCCCCTAGGCTAAAGACAACGTCGACGCTGCCAAGCTTCTGCCTCCTGCCCGCCTGGGCCGCGTGCGTGCGGGGACCCCTCAACTGCTTTGGGCTGAGGCCAAGCCCCTGGTGCCCCCAGATGGAAGCGGAGAGGCATCCCATTTTTGAGACGCGCACCCTGTGCGCTGTCCTGGCAACCTTGAGGGAGTGCAGCTTGCAGCCACGCGCGGCCCCTTTGCGAAGGCGCTTTGCCTGGACTTGCACCCTCCGAGCTCTGCCAGCCGCGTTGGCCACCCCCAAGTCCTTAGCTACCGTCGACACTTGGACCGGACTGTCTTTGGCCTGCTTTTTTAACGCGGCCTCCACTTCGGGGCTGGAGGCAATCCAGGTGGTCTTCTTGAAAGAGACTTCCAGGCCTTCCTCGGTTGGTCCCGCAGAAGTCCACCGACAAGTCATCCACCCAGGTGTCTGCCGTGTCGACGGCCTTCTGGTTGAGCACTTGGCTGCACGCNNGGCCAGAGAGCGACCTTGCTAAGGGCTGTGGCACCCTGCGAGGACCCCTCTCCTGGCAAAGGCAGGTGGCCCGACCAGGCCATCAGCAGCGAGGAGCCTGGGGCCCCTGTAGGCGCAGAGGGCTCCCCACAGCAAAAGGGGGGGGGGGGGGGGAAA